>BSBM01000172.1:1312500-1480000 GCA_027924585.1 Larix kaempferi | reverse complement strand
AAAATAAATAATTCCCATTTAACATATTTTTGAACTGATGAATTGCAGGTGCGAAGTTTGGTAAGAGGCCCAGCAAAGTGGTGAGCGACATGGAAGGGTCGGAAATAGAAGATTTAGACGTCGTGAGAGACACTGACCAGACCTGGCAGATAGGATATGTATAAATAATATTTATTTTTAAATTTTTAATATATTTTAAAATTCTGACAAATAAACTTCGTACCAAGGTAAATTAGTTTTGTCATAGTTTTTATTCAATCATAAATTATTAATATGAAATTTTAATAGTTTTTATCCAATCAGAAATTATTAATAAAATATTTTAAAATTATAAAAAAATATTTTTTGATTTTCAAATTTTGGAAACTATGGAAAAACTATAAAAAAAAATTTTATCAGAAAAAAAAATTGAAAATTAAAAAAAGTTTGAATCCTAAACAGATTGCTATATAACTACCTTCAACAAGTATAATAATCTATAAATAATTATTCTATATCCCAACATCTTAATAAAATGACATAAAATATGTAATGATTTAAAAGATCGTTAAAAACTGGATATTCAAAGCCATTCACTCCTTATCATTTTGAATATAGATAGTTATCAACTTCTCACAATAAAAGGATCTAGATCGCATTGCGCAAGAGTTCCATTCACATTTTCTCATATATGACATGTTTCTCAAGCCGTCTGCAATCTTCTTTTGGAAAGCGAATACTTTCTAAAAATAGGCCTTAGAATACAAGTTTTTAATACCCTCTCCCTCTACTAATAAGGAATTTCATAACTTGCAATTTGGTCAATTTTTTCCCATAACCTTTAATACAATTTTTTAAATCATTAACTTAACTTTGTTGGTGAGAGCCTTTTATTATTATAACATATAAAAAATTACATTTTAAATCAAATTATATTATATTTAGATTATAGACTATAGAATAGATAATAATTGGGTGTGTTGTTAAGATATTCTTTGAATAAAGTCATTAGTACAATTTTCATAAATACAATCTTAAAAATAAATAAATCTATCGTATTTCATTTAGCATAATATATACTTTCTATTTTATTCAACACAATCATATTCAACATAATATCTAAAAATCAAATTGAATTTTACCATATAAATTAAATCATTAAACCAATTGAAAACATTATTAGACTATATTATGCTTCATTTATCATAAGAAATAAAAGAGCATCTAATTATAGACATCCTGATAGACAAATCATAGTGAAGAACATAACAATTTATGGAGTTCAATCTTCATTAAATTAGAAATTAAATCATTATAATGTATTGGCTAATTATTATAATGATGGAGTTTAATATTGAAGAAAAACATTGGATGTTAATAAATTGAAAGTTATAAGGTTTATAATAATATTGAATGTAATTAACCCAAGTTTAGGGTTAGCAAGTGTTACGGGTGCTCTTTAGGTGTTAGGGGTGCTCTTTGACTTCAGAGGAAAGCTTGAGAAAAATTGTGCATGGGGTCTAGGAATAATGACAAATAATGAAGCAGAAGCATTGACTCTATGGCAAGGTTTGAAGCAAGCTAAAAGCTAGGAAATACAATCATTGAATGTTATAAGGGATTCCATGGTTATAATTAGCCATTTAGTCTCACAAACTAATCCAAAAGACTCAATATTGACTAGATTGTTTGAGCAAATTCATTGTGGAATCAATAATTTTTGGGAAGTCATATTTTTCCAAGCTTTAAGGGCTCTTAACAAGGAGGCTGGTATTCAAGCAAACAAGGCATGTAATATTCCCAAGGGGATCGTAAGGATAAATGATGAATTTACCCTTCAATCCATCATACCCTAACCTTGATATATAGGCTATGGATCAAAGAAAATGTAAACATAAGGGCATCGACCTCACTGAATGCGATGGGGTAGATAAGTCACACATAGCTCCTCATAATAGATTTGGCATTAATCCTAGAATTTAATGAACATTAGTGTGATGCAAGAAATCCTCCCCATTCAATATGCCTTGCACATTTGAATTCATGGTTCACAATGATGCCTCTAGTACGAATATCCCTCTCCTTCAGTAGGGCTATGAATGGTGTCAACTCGTATTTGATCTTTGTTTTAGGACTTTCTTCTTCTAGTGGGTTGTTTGAGAAAAGCGATGGACGTTTTGTTATATGGAATTTTAATAAGTGGAAAGTTGGTGAACCTAAAAGACTCATAGATTTTCCCTAGAGGAATTGGTCTATAAGTTTGGTGCAATTGGATCAGTTTTGTGGTGAAAATTGGAGCATAGTCTCGAACAACACCTTAGCTAAGTTTTCCTAGTGGAATGTGTATCCTAAGTTGTCGCATTTTGTTCAATTTATTAGGGACTATTGGAATATAGGTTTGATCAAGAGCATTGGATGCTTAAAGGGAAGCTCTGAATGTGGTTGGAGCTTCCTCTCTATTGAAGAACTCCATTCTCTCTACTGGAGTATTTGTCAGTCTTGTGGCAGTCTTTGGAGAAACCTGAAACGACCCGAAGACCAATCTTGGGAACACCGTGCCGAAGGAACATGTATGGGAAAACATAGGCGGACTAGGGTGGAGGTAAGATTTCAACTTAGGTTGGAAAATTGTAAATATCTGGTTCATATTAATTTCAAGCTAAAGCTTCTTCATGCCACAATTAAAAGCAGTGTGTTTTATGACTTGGAAAAAGTAGGTTATGTCAAGTTGATTTAAAATTCATCCTAGAACCTGTGTGTAAGTATAAAAATCCTCAGAGTTATATTAGTTTCCTGTGTCGGAGGTAGGTGGAAAGATAACAACTTGGTTGTCCCATCTCTAGTGTGTTTAGATCAGTTTTTTCTAACTAAACTTTGTTGCACCCAATTTATTTTGGCATCTCCAAGAAACATCGACTTCAATGAGTGTAGGGACTGGATCCCTCGAGATGATTCGAATAATGTAGTGAATAAAGAGCCTCAAAATTAAAAAAATTGGCAAAAACAGTCGAAGATCATATATGGTTGCGATAAACTAATTTCCAATACAAAATTTAACCTCCTTCATGCTCAAATGAAGCACATGAGATATAAACCAATCATGGTGGGTGTGGAAATAGGATTATGGAAAGGGAAAGCTATAACACAAGAAGAAAAAATTAGTTTGGTTCAGGAGGTAATAAATGGTTTAGATCAAGAATATCAGAATACTAATTTGGATTGGGAAAAACAGTTGGAAGTCTCAAAGGTAATTGAAGCTTCAAAGGAGAATGAAGAGACTAGGATTGGGGAAGCCTCTTCTCCCCCACAGTCCCTCCATTGCATACTAAGAGGCAAATATTTCTGACACTCAAGGATAAATTCCTACTTAATGTTTTTTATGTAGTGTAAGTGTTCTTTGTTTTTAGGTCAGTTTCTTCGCATTTATTCTTAGAACGAGTAGAACCATGGATGACGGTATTTTTTTTTGTATCGAGTGAAACGAGGTGCTCTACAAACCAATATGGGGGAGATGTTGTAACGTGTATGGATGTAACGTTACACATGAGTATGAGGGAGATCTTGTAACATTACACGAGTAAAAAAAAGAATAAAAAGTAATCAATTATATTATGTTGGCCATTAATAAATTCATGTCGGCTCATAAAATAAAAAATTAATGAAAGTATTTAAAAAAAAATCTATGTTGACTCATAAAATAAAATATTATGAAAAGTAATTAAAAAATCGATGTTCGTTTATAAAATAAAAACTTAAAACTTAAACCCGGGTCTATCAATCAAGAGATATCAAATTTCTTGAGTTTAAATTTAAAAAAAGAAATACACCTCAAAAAATTGGATCCCTTTCGATGCTTGATAAATACAAGTTTAAAATAGATCTATGCTGGTGTAAATTACAATTATGTGTATATCTTTGACTCTATTATCTACCACTCAACTCAAGAAAAAGCTAACCCAAGAAAGAGCTAGATTGTAATCATGGGTTATTCGGTTCAGCCATAACCTTTTTTAATAATATAAAAAGTAATCGTTGTTATGAAAGAAAAAACAAGTTCGATATCCAATGTTGTGGGTAGGCTATTAATCCAAGTTTGATAACCAATGTTGTGGGTAGGTTACATAAAACTATTAAGAATGAAGTTAAGAATAAAGTGATGGGAATTATTAAAAAGAAAGCAAGGCTCACATTTGTATTATGCTTTTAATCGATTTAAGGTTAAAATATTTTGATTAAATATCAATATGTAATAGTTTAAAAAAATTCAATAAAATTTGTGAAAGTTTTCAAAATAATATGTATTAAAAAAAATATTTTTTAATTAAAAATACTTTTTCAATATTTAAAATATAAATTTTTATTTTATAATGAGTTAATAATTTTTGGTTTAATAATTTTTATATAATTTTTCATAAATTTGTCAAAATAAAAAATAATAATTTTAAAATAAAAAGAATCTACAATTTGATTATGATCTCACATTTAATATGTATTTGGAGGATTATTATCAATTAATTCAATTTTAATGTTATTTTTTTTAGACATAAATAATTTGAGGTTTTGTATTAAAACAATACTAGATAAGTCAAGAAGTAAAGGGTACAAAAAGGAGGGTAGCTACTGATTTTAAATAGTGCAATCAATTTTTTGCTAACAATCATGGGAGAAAAATCACAATTATTCAACCGACATCTTCTTTTTATATTCAAGTCCAATTTACAAGTGTATATTCTTACAAACTGGGAACATAACAAGATACCAAAGTAGTACATTAATTCTTGCTTGGTTGAGATGTTGAGAGCCCCTTAAATAGGGGATCCAAATGACTTTGGTAACCCAACATGACATTTGCTTTAGCTTCATTTGTCTTTCTTCCTCTTGAGAGGAGGAGAGGGGCGAGAGACTTCTGAATTTTCTGGAGAATGGATCCTTTTGAGTGGAGGGAATTCTAGGTTTTCCTTGTCCATCGAAGCTTCATAGTTGGTGATGCCTCTAGCTTGATTTCAATCTTGAGAGCCTCAGACTACGACACAACCTTCTGTTTCATCAACAGAAATATTATATGTGGTAACAATGTAGCTATAAACCACTCTTTGTGCTGAGCATCGGGAATTTGAAAGCTTAATAAGTCCATTAAATTTTTAAACCTCTAGTTGAAGTCTCACACAGACTCTCTTGGTGGTTACTTAATCTCCTTGAGCTTAGTGATACACTGCAAATCATAATTAGTTTTACTAAACTCATCTTCCAGCGCATTTTTAATCTCAGGTAATATTTTCTATGGAGTTCCTTGGGGTACAATGGAAAATTTCATAAACTAATTTGATGCATGATCTTGTAAAGTCATGATCAACTGTGCTTTCTTTACATTATCATCTTGTACTTGTTTAAGATTCCACACAACTTCACAGAGAAACCAATGCTACTTTGGATCTTCCAATCCATTCCCATGAAAAAGTGGCAACTTCATAACATCTGTCGCCATCTTTTGTCTTGGAAGTGCCAGTTGAATCTTAACTATAGGGCCAACACTTACACTATTATGGTTTGTTGAACTATGACCTTTACTAGCTGGATCACTATTCCAACTACTTCGATTAGTATCACTTGCTATCACAAGATGCTATGGGATAAAAGTACTTACCTCAATTTTAGGATATGCACATGGGGTTGTGGGTAGCGTCTAGTATGAGATTATTCAACTGGTTCTTCCTCCTATTTGAGTTGGTAATATTCATCTTCTTCTTCTTCTATACTAACTGATTCTTCTCTGACCTGCAGCATAGCGATGTAGTCACAACCTTCAGCCACACTACGAACTTCCTTTCTCCATGTCGCAGTCCTTCTCCTCTTACAATGCTGAAATGTTGCTCCACTTTGCAGAAAACAACACTCCTCTTCCATTTCACTTTCCTATCCCCTTATCATTTAAGGTCACTTTTCTCCAGCATACTCTTAGACCTTCCTCTGGTCAACACCCAGTTCCCTATGTGTAAATTTTCTTACTCTTCAAATTCCATTCTAATAACACCCTTTTCACAAAGTGACATCTTGATCCACAAATACATAGATTTCAAATACCTACCTTGCAGTCCTTTGAAGAAGTCCCTTTCAACTACACTACAAGAATTTAAAGTTTCTATAGCAAACTCAGTGACATAACCCACAAATATAATACCAAGCCAGTAATCAATAGCACGAAAAATATTATTACCAATAGCTTTAAGCCTTCAGACTAGTTTAGGAGTCCAAACTGTTGTTTCACCACCTATTAGAAAAACAGGATCGCAGAGCAATAACAACAAACAGAAATGCAAATATAATCACACAAACACATTACAAGAGAGACACCAATATATTGTGGTTCACCCAAGTTGGGTTACGTCCACGCTGAAATAGCCAGTCCTTATTATTATACCGTCCAACAAAGTGAAGGGATACAACCTGCAGCACAACCGCTGCACTTCCTCTTCACTGTCTCACAGTCTCTCTTCACGATCTAAGAGATCTTTACAATGCATAATCCCTAATACATCAACCCTAGCCATATTACAATGTTTTTCTTTTATAGGGGAAATACAATGGGAAAATACCATGGGATACCCAAAACCATGGGCCCGAAAACTATTGGCGAAACAACCAAAAAAATTTCTACGAGGGTCCGCTGGCCTCTGGACCACCTGGGGATCGTGTCGGGATCATAACCGAACCTGGGGTACAAATACGACTGAATCATCATTTATGAGACTAGAAGATCAGGCTCCACAACCAACAATCTCCCACTTGGAGACTGATCACAGCAACTCCACCGTTGTTGTACTTGCTAGACCTTCGACTTGGAAAATTTCTCATCTTCACCTTCACGCTAGTAGGCCAACTGAAACCAAGCAGGAACTCAGTTTCTCTCTGGTCACTACCTTTGTGAACATGTTTGTAGGATTTTGGCTAGTGTGTATCTTTTCCAGCTTCAACAGTTCATCTTCCATAATAGAGCGTATGAAATGGTACTTGAGCTGTATATGTTTAGTCTTGGAATGGAATGCCGAGTTCTTTGCAAGATGAATGGCACTCTGGCTATCACTATATAACCTGTTATCCTTCTTCTTCTTACCCAATTCCTCCATAAACCTCTGCAACCAAATCATCTCTTTACTAGCCTCTGTAACAGCAACATACTCTGCTTCCATTGTTGAAAGTGCAACAACCTTTTGCAGTTTCGAAATCCAACTTACTGTTGTTCCACCTACAGTAAACACATACCCTGTGGTGCTCCTCCTGCTATCCTTATCACCTGCCATATCTGCATTAACATATATTTTTAGAACACTGTCTGAACCTCCAAAACATAATGCATGAGTGGTAGTACCTCTCATATACCTGAGAATCCACTGTACTGCCTTCCAATGTTCTTTACCTGGATTGTTCATATATCTGCTCACAACTCCCACTGCTTGTGCAATATCTGGTCTTGTGCACACCATGGCATACATCAAGCTGCCAACTATTGATTGATAGGGAATCTTGGACATGTAATGTCTCTCTTCATGTGTCTTGGGACACATTTCCTTACTTAGATTGAAATGGCTGTCCAAAGGTGCACTTACTGGTTTTGCATTCTGCATTCTGAACCTCTCCAACACGTTTTATATGTACTCACCTTGAGACAATGTCAATTTGCAATTTTTCCTATCTCTTGTTATTCTCATACCAAGGATATGCTTTGCAGCACCCAAATCCTTCATCGCAAATGAATTAGCTAACTTCTTTTTGAGCACATTTATATCTTGCATGTTAGACCATGCAACAAGCATGTCATCCACATACAATAACAAGATAATATATCTTTTATTGTCTAGCTTCTTGAAATAAACACAGTGGTCAGAATGACATCTACTATAACCTTGTTCTATCATAAACCTGTCAAATTTTAAATACCACTACCTTGGAGCTTGTTTCAAGCCATACAAACTCTTTTTCAACCTGCATACCAAGTTCTCCTTACCTTTGACCTCATACCCTTGTGGCTGCTGCATATATATCTCTTCCTCCAAATCCCCATGGAGAAAGGTTGTTTTTACATCTAACTGTTCAAGATGCAAATCTTCTACCACCACTAGACTTAAGATAGTCCTAATTGAAGTCATCTTAACAACAGGAGAAAATATTTCATCAAAATCTATACCTTTCTTCTGTGCAAACCCCTTTACAACAAGTCTGGCCTTGTAACGCTTCTTACTTCCTTCTTCTTCCTTCAACATGTAAATCCATTTGTTCTGCAATGCTCTTTTACCAGCAGGAAACTGAACCGAATCCCAGGTCTGGTTTCCTACCAATGAGTCCATCTCCTCATTCATGCCTTGCTCCCACTTCTTTCTTGTTTCCATCTACATTGCTTTTTCATAACATTTTGGTTCACCAGCAGTAGTCATCAATAAATAATACATTGAAGGAGAGTATCATTCAGAGAGTCTACTTAACCTGGTAGATCTTCTTGCAGTTGCAGGAGTTTCAAGTACTTGCTGCTGTTCTTGATTTTTTGGCACCTTTGTAACTTCATTTTCTTTAATTTCATCAAGTACTGTGTACTCTGTGTTTTCCTTTTCCTGTTTCTTTCTCTGCAATTGATCTTTATACATGACCTTTTCAATGAATATCACATCTCTACTCCTAATGGTTTTGTTATTTTCATAATCCCATAAGCGATAACTAAAATCATCAACCCCATATCCAATAAAGGTACATTTCTTGGATTTAGCTTCAAGCTTTGTTCTATTTTCTTTATCAATATGGACAAATGCTTAACAACCAAACGTTCTCAGAAATGAGTAGTTTACCTTTGTACCTGTCCATGCCTCCTCTGGAATACCACCATCCAAAGCACTTGAAGGCCCTTTGTTTATTAAATAAACAACAGTATTTATAGCATCTGCCCAAAACTGTAAGGGCAACCCTGCATGCAATCTCATACACCTTGCACATTCCATGATCGTTCTGTTCATCTTTTCAGACACACCATTTTCTTGTGGTGTTCCTGGAACTGTCTTCTCTATATGAATCCCATGGTATGAACAGTAACTATCATACTCCTTACCACAGTACTCACCTCCATTATCAGATTTGAGACACTTCAACCTTTTTCCTGTCTCATTCTCAACCAAATCTTTCCACTTCTTAAAAGTAGCAAACACATCAGATTTTTGTCTAATGCAATAAACCCAAGTTTTCCTAGTTGCATCATCAATAAATGTAACATAATAATGCAATACAGAACTTAGTTGATTTGTAACTATATTAAATTCAATTAAATGATCAGTAACAGATCCACCTTCAGACATCTTCATATTAAATAAACACTTCATTAGAAATACCTTGTTGGAGGTCGAGGGTTTTTCATACAGCTTACCCAGTGCGCTCATCAAACCCTCCGTTGTCATTTCTTTTGAGATATTGAAAGCCACCGATGAAGCCAGGGACAACCATATTGTTCCCAGTGCCTTTATGTCAAGAACCTCCCATTCTTCGTCTTTCATAGCCGTTGGCTACTTTGCTCTTCCTTCCAACGGTAGGAATAGATCCTTCTGGTACAGATAGTCCTCCATTTACATCTTCCATAACTGGTAGTTTTGGCCATTAAACTTCTCGACCTTAAAATTTCCTTCTTCTGCCATTGCTCCCACTCGAACCAGAAACCCTAGTTTCTTGCGGGTTTAACTACCAAATAGACCCTTGACTCTGATACCAATTGTTAGAAAAACAGGATCGCAGAGCAATAACAATAAAAAAAAATGCAAATATAATCACACAAAAACATTACAAGAGAGACACCAATATATCGTAGTTCACCCAAGATGGGCTACGTCCACACTGAAATTGCTAGTCCCTATTATTATACCGTCCAACAAAGTGAAGGGATACAACCTGCAGCACAACCGCTGTACTTCCTCTTCACTATCTCACAGTCTCTCTTCATGATCTCAGAGATCTTTACAATGCATAATCCCTCATACATCAACCCTAGCCATATTACAATGTCTTTCTTTTATAGGATAAATACAATGGGAAAATACCACGGGGGATCGTGCTGGATCATAACCAAACCTGGGGTACAAATACGGCTGAATCATCATCTATGAGACTAGAATATCAGGCTCCAAAACCAACACCACCTTGAAAGCATCTCTTTTGTTCTGCTAACTTCAACAACCATTCCACTAATAAGATAGGAAACTCAACAATCAATATTTATTGTATACTAATAAAACATACATTCCCAACCATTCTGACGAGCTGATCCTTGGATTTCTATTCTGTTTTTTAGCTAAATATTGTTCCTTCTTTTCTATCCACTCTAAGATATCTTGCTTAGTTGGATTCCACATCTACTCATCCCCTTCAGACGCAAATCCTGGTCCTAACAACATAACAATTTTTTGGCTCACTTGTGGGAAGACCCAGGTTCACTATGACACATACCAACAAACCCCAAGATATTGGCCCTTTTCAGAATCACCTGCGAACAGGAAATGTCTCACCCGAAGTACCTATGGGAGCTATAGGAACCATTTTTCTGTAGAAATTAAGGGTATCATACTCTGTTCTGCCACAACACATATCAATAGAGATTTGACAGAAAGCAATTCAATTTATAGAACTATGTGTTTAACATGCATCTACTATGTACTCTATTGTAATTGGGAACATTCATATAATACTATCGTGTCGTTGCATATTTACCATTTAATCATCAATAAAAATAAGCAAAACAACACACAACACACAATCATTCACATACATAAAACACCAAATATTTTTACGTGGAAACCCAACTAGGAGAAAACCACAGAAATGTGTTGTTTATCCATTGATTCCATTACAAAAGCATTTCATCTTCTTCAGATCCGCATAACCTGCAGATCGCACTTCTTCATAACTCTTATGTATACAAAATAGTACATGGGATCATTCTTCTCTTCATTGCACTATCTTTCTTACATTCAGAATTCCCATTCTAACCCAAAACATCAACAGACTGAGTCTACCCAACAGGTTACATATTTATACTTTTCAGCATAGCCCATGTGGGCCACTAAGTGGACCGAAAATCTAACTAAATTCCTAAATTAACCAATTTCTTGGTTGACTCAATCAACCACTATCATTTCCATTATTTACGAGCATGCTCCCTTTTGACCACTTTGTTGCGCTCCCCTATTCATATTATTACAAAACTGAATTACATTGCCTTAGGCCCAACAAAGTCACAGTCTTATTTTTTTTTTCCCTGAAAAAAAAGCGTAATTTCATTTCATCCTTAAAAGTATGAAATTACATTGAACATCATCACTCAGTTAGAGTGGAAGATGTAGCCACTAAATCTAGCTTTACGCGTTTGTCTGAAAAGAGAAATGATGTTCTCACCACGTGAGCAATAACATCTTTTACACTGGAATCTTAAGACCCTGTACCGTATCTGAATAGTTTTACAAAAAATATTTAAAGCCTTCCTGTACAAGTTTTTTTTTTATTTTTAAATGCAAATATAAACAGAGAAATGCAAGAAATTACATAAATCCAACCTACTGTTCAGCTGAAATCACTTAGAAGTTCATCAGACTTCCAAAATTTTTGTCTTAATATCATTCAATAAAAGGTCTGTGGAACAGTTCCCTGCCAACCCCATCTTTAAATTCAGTGATTTTCCAAATACCGATTCCTAGTAGCAATCCTTTCTTCGAGGCTTTGTTCGCCTCTGCGTTATTTTCTCGAAATGTGTGCCTGCAATTGAAAGTATCAAAGGAGTAAGAGACATTCTAAATTTGTCACAGTCTTATTGTTTAGACACAAGATACCAATTAATTTTCTTGTATATGGTTCCGTACTTTTTCAAGAGCTAAGTTTGTTGTTTGAATCCATAATATTTGAATTCCGTCAATTTGTCATAGGCACTGTTATTCATTTTCTTTGAGAAGCTCCTAACAAATGAAAGCATATTAGTAATAAAGTTATATCCCAAACTAAATAGGAAGCAACACATTACTTGATGTCTATGTCTTATTAAGATTAGTCAATTAAATATCATCATAACAAAATGGTTGAATGAAAGTTTTATCCCTATTTCTATTTTACTGAGTTTGCACAAGGTGCATGAGAATGAACATACGTAGTCAAGAGAACCCTTTCTGCTTTGTTTCTAACTTTCCAAATTCACATAGACTACATGGCCAAGAGCATACATAGACAAAAAATGCAACAAACCAGGAATAAAATAGAAAACCAAACTAAAATATGAAATGATGTAAGAAATATTTAAAAAAATCCATAATTGTAAATATCATACCTCTAGATATGATAAAATGGCCATATTTTAGGCAAATAGAAACCTTTTCATTTTACTTGAAAACACATAGAAATAACACAATCCATAAAGCATTTGATGCATGCAACTACATAGGTTCAAGATCTTGATCAACAACAAGAGTGGGTCTTCATAAGTGATATGATACCATGTTTGACTAAAATAGGGTATTTCCATGTAGGTCGAACACCTTAAGAAATTGCTCAAACAAACATATCACAGATAAAAAAACTATGTATTATGTGGTTAAAACCATAAGTGAAGGAAACTGTCCACAACCCTAGCCAAGTAGCCAGTTGAAGCAATATATTAATGCAAAAGGAAAAATATTTACATATGTGTTTGTCACAATCGATCAGTCATCAAATGACCCTCCATGCTCTTTAAATAGAGATCATGGACCAATTGGATGTTAATCCATGGATCAATATAGCCATTAAGATCTACCGTTGAATCACTTTATGTCTAGAACATATTGTGACCATTAGATTACATTAATACAAATGCATGCATACTAATGCGTATTAAAGAAACACACTTTACCTAAAGACACATCCTAAAGGTCTAAATATCCTAACAACAAGGGGAATGAAAAATTACAATATGCTAAGAGATGAACCTACTACTTAAGTGACTAAGGATGTACTCATCGCTACGTCAGCCCACCCCAAAGGGTTTGCTAACCCAAGGGATAATGTTAATGAGGAGACACTATAGAAGCACCAAGAAAACAACTAAAAAATGGTATATGCCAAAATTGATCTCGAAGCACTACACACACAATGGGAAATATTCAATACAAATCAAGCAAACTTATTTGGACATAAATAAATATAATAAGACTTATTCAATTTAAACAAAATGAAACTAGACACAACTATAATACCCCTAGTTTTGACTTGGAATGTATTTATCCATATTATGTAAATGATGTAAATATGCTAGTGCGAATTCCTAGTGCGGAGCTCAAGGCCAAAGCCCGATTAGTGAATGTTTAAGCATGTACAATGTTTATATTTCATTTGGACTGTTTAATTGGCTTTTATGCTGATTTGGAATATTATGTAAATATTATGTGCATAAATAATATAATGGTCCAAAACTGGTTGTGTAAAGAGCACCAAAGGGGCTATGATTCCACCAAGGGGAAGATGAAGGGGGTCCATGGGTGACTAAATCCTATGCTGCCATGCGTCGACCTTAGGAATCACACCTAAATTATGTCATATGTTGAGAATAAGCCAAATATCTCCTTTTTTGACCATTTTCCAATCACTAGTGCATGTGTGTGGTTGGTGGGAAAAGTCACCTCATGTAGTTATTGTAGCATGGGACTCACTGCACTTTTGTGACAATTCTGTCATGACAGAATTCAATCTACAGTTTCCAAGAGTCCTTTCCCTACTTCCAAAAGTTATGTTAGTTGTCTTGTCACTATTTTTCCATATCCCTTAGAGTCAACCCTCATTTATCTCATTCTCTCATGCAGGTTTAGAGGTTGTAGAGCTCTCCATTGTTGTCCATGAATTTACCATGCTGTTTTGAACCCAAAAATTTGAATTTAGAGACCTTGTTGCAGATTTGGAAGTGGGTATTGTGGCTGTAGGTGAGCAGAGAGGTTGGGAAAGCTAGGAACCCTTACCCTTGAGTTCTACTGCTCCTTGGTGCTTGAGAAGCCACAAATTGATGCTACAGGAGGTTCTATAGCAGCCAATACTTGGTTGGACTTCTTCTATGCACACACTAGAAGCACCTAGCAAGATAGATCGCTTAAGAGAACCATGGATCGATGAAGTGGATTCCTGAGAAAGAAGGGTGTCGTGTGGGGAAGGTATTGTGGAAGCCAAGGCTGTGAGGGCTAAGTGAGATCCCTATAGAGCTCTGTATGAGCATTTGGATAAGCATAGAGAGAAGAATTGGTTTTGGGTTGATAGATAGAATCCTATAGGTGTTTCCTTCACCTTGGTGGCCTCATATCCTAGCTTAGGGGTGGCCTCTCAGCAGCAGAAATAGTATATGCTGGACAAAGTGCCTATGGTTGGGTGGGAAAGTGCTCTTACACATCCATTTGCTTGGATCTGCACTGGATAAAGATAAGTATTTTTATGTATTTAAATCTGGAAATGTTTTATTTGATGCCTATAATGTTTATGCTTGTAATTGCATATTAGATGTGTGTGTGGATAGATTTGAATTCCGTTGTGCATGTTTGATTTACATTTCTGCACACATTTCATTGTTGAAAAACATATTATGAACTTGGGGCAAAATTTGAAAGCCCAAATATGCCCAACATCCCCTCCTGATGGTCGGATTGGATGAGGGGGACGTTACAACAACCACAGTGTGAGTTCACCACATCACTACTCTCAGTATTTAGGAATTGAATGTTTACATGGATGTAACCACCACTGCATGATGCCAACATAGTTCTCATGAATATGCATTATGTTAACTACCATTTGTACTAATAGAAAACTATGATCTTATTCTAGAGTGACAAAATAAAATTTGTTTTGTTACTTCCTTTATGTTGCCACTATTAAGGAGAAATCGATGATGAGTGTTCCCCACATGGTTATGGAACTAATGCTCAAAATATATAGATGATTAATAAGTATTTGGGTTTTTGACCTTGATAGAAGGCCTTTGGCATATTTAAACCTTAGCATATACGTACTTACTAAGTGTTGATTTTTATCTCTAAGCAACTTTGAGCTCATCATGTCTCTAAAACAAAATAACATTTAAAGCAACTCTAAGAAACTTTAACCTCATTATGTCTCTCAAACAACAAACATTCAAATTTAGAATGCATTGAGTTACAATGATTTGTATTTAAAAAAAACAAATAAGCACCATAACCATTGAATTACATTTCCTCCCACTCACAACATTTGAAGCTACGTGAAGGTTTCCAAAACATCAAGACCGTGAAACTGAACTATCAATATTTCATTCAAAAACATCTCCGAAGTATATGCATATATTTGAAAATGATCCAAATGTATATTTATTGCAAAATGTCACATAATGGGAAATTGTGCTCAAAATACAAAATGCCAAACTCATGATTGAAGTATAAAATGGAAACATGTGCCAAAATTACAATATAAATGAATATAAGAGGTACTCATTGACCCCGCCTAGGGGTTAAATTTGATGGGCAACCCTACCTATCAGTGAAATTGTTTTTGACGGTTTTGTTTCTAAAACTGCCCTGGATAGAACTTTTAATAAAAAAAATTTACCCTTCTATTGAAATTTATTCTTGGATAGCCAAGAAGTTCTTAAATTGGGATTTCTTTGCAAAATTGGGGTTTTCCTTACATTCATTGGAGTTGGAAACTTACCACTCGGAAGGAATTTATGATTGGAATTTACTAAAATTATTTTATTAATTGACCTCACCAAATAGCCCCAAATTTGTTTAATCCTCCTCAACATGCACATGCCCCAAGTTTTCCCTATTATTTTCCTCTTATCATGAAAAAAAACAAGCATGAATTAATTCGTAGAGAATTACCATAATTTTATAAGGGCTACCAGAATTGGGAATTCAAATTGGAGAGTTGGGATTGGATTGAATGCCAAAAGGAAGAACAACAAGGAAGTTAGACTATAGTTGAGAACAAATCAAACATAATAGAGTCCGCTGAATTACTATCTCGAAGCTGGTAACACATGCGAGCTCATGCTCTCTATAATTTAATTTGTTTAATTCTAATCCTCAACATACACATGCCCCAAGTTTTCCCTGTTATTTTCCTCCTATCATGAAAACAAACAAGCATGAATTAATTCTCTATTCATAGAGAATTACCATAATGTTACAAGGGCTACCAGAATTGGGAATTCAAATTGGAGAGTTGGGATTAGATTGAATGCCAAAAGGAAGAACAACAATGAAGTTAGACTATAGTTGAGAACAAATCAAACATAATAGAGTCCACTGAATTACTACCTGGAAGCTGGTAACACATGCCAACTCAAGCTCTCTATAATTTAAACTTTCAACGAAAACTTTCCTACCTTTCAATTTAAATTTACTCTTTCCATTGGATAGGAAGACAGAACCCAGAGAATACACAGAGAAGTAACACATTCCAGCTCATGCTCTCTATAATTTAAACTTTCAACGAAAACTTGCCTATCTTTCAATTCAACTCTGCTCTTTCCATTGGATAGGAAGACAAAACCCAGAGAATACAGAGAGAGGTAACACATGCCAGCTCATGCTCTCTATAATTTAAACTTTCAATGAAAACTTGCCTATCTTTCAATTCAAATCTACTCTTTCCATTGGACAAGAAGACAGAACCTAGAGAATACAAAGAGAGCATAACATAACCCCGAAAAACAGCAAGTAAAGGCCATAGAAACCATAAATAATTCCAACTTCTCTATCATCTGTCTATAAAGGTAATAAAGGCTAGTGCACACAAGCATTAGGAAACAGAACAGAGGAGAGGAAGGGGAAGTAAAGATGGTGGGAACAAATGTGAAGGAGGAGACCATGGCAATGATTGAAAAGAGGAGTGGCATTGACGTAGAAATGAATGCAATAATCGATAGACTCTGTGTATCCAATGGGCTTGGAATTTCTGACATCCTCCTTGACGCTGAAGTAAGTATGGCCATCTCTTATATTCATCAAATTTAAAACAACAAAAACAATATCTTCATGAACACGAGGAAAGTGGTGCCATAAAACCTTTGTTGTTATTTAGATGCCACCTGCATTGTCTTGGGTGATCAAAATAAGAGGAGTATTAGCAATGGCAGGTTGGCAATAGTGACCACTGCAAGCCGCACATTGTCAATGATCATGAGTAAGAAACCCATGATGACCATAAAGGACTCCAAACTGCCAAATAAGAGTTAAAATTAACAAAAAACAATAAAGACTATATAACCATGAATGCAAACATTTTTAGCTAATGACAAATGGAAAAGAAAGCACTACAAAAGAAGAAACAAAACGGTAGCAATGCCCAGCCTTTCAGCTACCCAGCAGAGCCCCATGTTGCATGTAAACTCTTCCATAGCGAACTAGAAGGGTTTCCTTCATTGAGACTAGTAAAAGAATGCTGATTATAGTCACGTTGAGTGAATTATTGTTAGCTGAGTGAGCCACATACTTTGCAAACTCTCTACAATTGCAGAGTTACGAACACTTAATCGAGTATGATTGATAGAAAGCTGAGTTGCATATTTAGAAAACAAGATTATAATATTTTGTTGGTATAGCAGACTGTTATTTATGTTTTGAGATTGGTTGTATTGTGCACAAATTTATAGGGACAAATTGCACTTGAATTTTCTGCTGCTGGCATGATCTCAGCATTACAAACAAACATATCAGCTTTGAAATTAAATCTGAACAGAGATCAATAGGAGGCATAATCTCGGTTGTTGAAGATTGCAAAATAATATTACAATCTATTTTCAGTAAACATCCGCGTTGATAAGATAGACTAACTATATGCCTGGATTATATCTAAATTCAGTTAATGTTAGAAACGGGTGACAACCGGCTATGACGGTAACTATGTAACTGACTAACTAATTATGCAGTTATTAGTAACCGTGTAAGAAATGTATATGTTTCTTGTATTCTCGTAAGAGAAGATATTGGAGAGTTGTGAGTTGTTGTAAATCTTCAGATTCTGAATAATAAGATACTGATACCATTGCTCCGTGGATGTTTCCCTAAGAGAGGGTTTTACCACGTAAATCTCTGCGTATATCTCCTGTGTGTGTATTTATTGTCTTTCTTGTTTATTTGCTTCCGCTGCATATTGTATTTTGTGGCTGTTAGATCCAACAAGTGGTATCAGAGCCTGGTAGAAAGCCACAAAGAACGAGAAAAAGCCGAATGTTAAATTCATTTTACGGGTCAAAAGTTACCGGACTGAAGCCTAAGGAAAAGGGGCGGTAATCTTCAACTACCGCGGGTCCATTGCTTACCCAGACGCGGTAGTGTTAAGCACTCTTACGAAATAGAATTTTCTGAAAATTGCCGCGGCATAGTGATATCGGAGAGCGCGGTACTGTTATCCATTTGAAATTAAAGCTCGTTTTACATTTCAAGTTTAAGCGTGAAAGCTAAAAGAATAAGCTTGTTTTTTGTTTTCACGTGGATAAAGAAAAGCAATTGTTTTTTTGTTTTCACGTGGATAAAGAAAAGTAAAGTCATTTTTTTTGTTTTCACGTGGATAAAGAGAGGTAAAGGGAGGCTTATTTAAAAGCTTATCAAAATATATATATTTAAAAGTGGGTATGTGTTTTTTTTAAAGGTGGGAGTTATAAGGGATGTTTTATAAAGGTTTGTTTTAACAAAGGCTTGAGGTGGGAGTTATAAGGTTTAATATATTTTGAGTATTTTAAAACCTTATATATTATTTTGAGTATTTGAAAACCTTTATTTTTCTGAAAAGGGTTTCTCTTATAAAGCTTTTTGACCTGGTGTTTTCTTGAGAAAATGGCAAAAACGCAGAGTGTTAAGTTTGAAATTGAGAAGTTCAATCGAAGCAATAATTTCGAGTTGTGGAAGGTCAAGATGCGGGATATGCTCGTGCAACAAGGAGTGGCGAAGGCACTGGCAGGGAAAATAAAGAAACCCGCAGATATTTCAGATGGAGACTGGAGCGAGATGGATGAAAGAGCTCTCAGTGCTATTCGTCTGTGCTTGGCCGACGATGTTTTATTTAACATCGTGTCTGAAACTACAGCAGCAGGTCTCTGGACAAAGTTGGAAAGTTTGTACATGACTAAATCCTTGACGAATAAAATCCTCCTGAAGCGGCAGTTGTTTACCTTGCGTATGAAAGAAGGTACAAATATTTATGAACACTTGAAGGCGTTCAATACTCTTATTTGTCAGTTGACTAGTATGGAAGATATTATTAAATCTGAAGACAAGGCGATTTTACTGTTGTGCTCTCTGCCTGAGTCGTGGGCACATTTTGTAACCTCTATCAGTTTTAGTTCTACTGAGTCTATTACCTTCGATGAAGTTGTGGGAGCCTTACTTTCTGAGGAAACCCGAAAGAAATCTAGTCTTGAAACCTCGACATCAGAAATAATGGTGGCCAGAGGAAGAACCAGTGAAAGAGGACAACATTCAAAGGTTACATCAAGGTCAAAGTCGAAGGGCAAAAAGAGTAAATTGAAGTGCTGGTACTGCAATAAAGCAGGACATCTGAAGAAAGATTGCTGGAAACGTAAGCGAGCTTCTGAGGAGGAGGACTCTACAAAGGAGGCGAATGTAGCCGAGAATGATTCAGGTATGATCGATGAGGTATTATCTACATCTACTGTTTCACAATACCATTCTGACTGGTTAATTGATTCTGGAGCATCTCACCACATGTGTCTTCATAGAAATTGGTATTCCTCATACCAATCTATAGATGACGGGGTAGTTTATATGGGAAATAATGTTACATGTAAAACTGTTGGGGTAGGGAGTATCAGAATTAAAATGTATGATGAGACTGTTAGGACTCTAACAGATGTGAGACATGTACCTGAATTAAGGAAGAACTTGATATCAATGGGAGTTCTTGATGATGTTGGTTACAAGTTTACAGTTCAAGGTGGAGTTATGAAGATATCGAAAGGTATCTTGGTTGTTATGAAAGCAAACAGAGTTGGGAACCTGTATAGACTTGAAAGGAGGATGGAAGTTGATCACGCAACAGTAGCATCGGTTGGTGCAGCAGCAGACATCACTCATCTATGGCATCAGCGGTTAGTTCATATCAGCGAAAGAGGTATGAAGGTACTTGCTGATCGAAAGTTGCTTCCTAGTTTAAAATCTGTAGATTTGAAGTTTTGTGAGCACTGTATTTATGGTAAACAGGCTAGAAAAAAATTTAAATCTGGAAAACACACGAGTAAAGGTATCCTAGACTACATACATTTTGATCTTTGGGGTCCATCTCCAAAAATTTCTTATGGGGGATCGTCATATTTCGTCAGTTTTATAGATGATTACTCAAGGAAAGTTTGGATCTATTTATTGAAGAGAAAAGCTGATGTTTTTGATATATTTAAGCAGTTTAGAGCTTTGGTTGAAAAGAGCACTGGCAGGTTCATTAAATGTATTAGAACAGATAATGGAACCGAATTTACTTCGAAGGAGTTTGATAATTATTGCAAGCAGGATGGGATTGAGAGACATAAGACCACTGTTTACACTCCGCAGCAGAACGACGTTGCTGAACGCATGAACAGGACTCTTATTGAAAGAGCAAGGAGTATGCTCAGTAATGCGAAGTTACAGCAGGAATTGTGGGGAGAGGCATTGCTTACAGCTTGTTACCTGGTCAATCGATCACCATCAACAGCAATTGACTGCAAAATTCCAGAAGAGGTATGTACAGGTCAATCATGTGATTATTCTAATCTTAGAGTATTTGGTTGTGAAGCCTATGCACTTATTCCGAAAAATCAGCGTTCCAAACTAGATCCTAAGTCAAGAAAATTGATCTTTGTTGGATATGGTGATGGTGTTAAGGGATATAGGTTGTGGAATCCTACTGTCCACAAAATCATCATAAACAGAGATGTAAAATTTGATGAACTTTCTCTGACAAATTTAGATGTAAGTAATGATTTGAAACAGGCTAATGTACCACAATTTCAGCAAATTCAGTTTGATACTCAGTCATCTGTGAGGGGGACTCATGAGGATGTCCAGGAAGAGGATATTCATGAGGACACTCCTCAGGAAGAGGATGAGCAGACAGAAATAGAGGAAATACCACAGCAAACTCTACGGAGATCTACGCGGAACAGAACTTTTCCAAAGAGGTATGATGATTTCGTTTTCATTTCTAATGAAGGAGAACCTGACAGTTATAAGGAAGCATTAGAAGTGTCTGACAGTGACAAATGGAAATGTGCAATGAAAGAAGAAATGGATTCTTTGGCAAAGAACAAAACGTGGGATATTGTGGAACTTCCAAAGAGTAGGAAAGTGGTTGGCTGCAAATGGGTGTACAAACTGAAGAAAGGAGCTGATGAAACTGTTCCGAAGTACAAAGCGAGACTGGTTGCAAAAGGATTTTCTCAGAAAGTAGGTATTGACTTTCATGAGATTTTTTCACCAGTTGTAAAACTTGTTTCTATCAGAATTTTGTTAGCACTAGTTGCTTTATATGATTTGGAGTTAGAGCAGCTAGATGTCAAAACAGCTTTCTTACATGGAGATTTAGATGAAGAAATTTTCATGGAACAACCAAAAGGGTTTGTTCAAAATCGCAACAAGAGATTTGTTTGCAAGCTCAAAAAATCATTGTATGGCCTGAGGCAGTCTCCCAGGCAATGGTACAAGAAGTTTGATTCTTTCATGGTGAGTCAGAATTTTACCAGGAGTGAGTATGATCATTGTGTGTACTTTAAAAAGTTGGAAAATGACATGTTCATTATTTTGGTATTGTATGTTGATGATATGCTTGTCGCAAGCAAGAGCATGTTTGAAATCAGCAGGTTAAAGGCTCAGTTGGCTAGGACGTTTGATATGAAGGATCTAGGAGCAGCAAATTAGATCTTGGGCATGCAGATACACAGAGACAGGAAAAATGGCAAGCTGTGGTTATCACAAAAGAAGTATGTGGAGAAAATACTTCAGAAATTCGGTATGGATAAGGTGAAAACTTCTAGTATCCCTTTAGCTTCTCATTTCAAGCTTTCTTCAGGTTTGAGTCCTAAAAATGATGAAGAAAAGCAGTATATGTCTCGTGTACCATATGCTAATGCAGTAGGAAGTTTGATGTATGCGATGATAAGTACAAGACCAGATATTTCACATGTAGTTGGTGTTGTCAGTAGATACATGGCAAATCCAGGAAAAGAGCATTGGGCAGCAGTGAAATGGGTGCTTCGGTATCTTAGAGGCACAAGTGACTATTGTATCACTTTTGATGGTTGCAGTGATAAAGTTTGTGGTTATGTTGATTCTGATTTTGCAGGTGATTTGGACAAGAGGAGGTCCACTTCAGGTTATGTTTTTACTCTTGCAGGTGGAGCTATTAGTTGGATGTCAAAGCTTCAGAATATTGTTGCTTTATCTACTACAAAGGTAGAATATATAGCTGCTTCACATGCTTGCAAAGAGGCAGTCTGGTTAAAAGGTTTGCTGGGTGAGTTAGGAAAGGTTCAGAACTCTATAAAGATTTTCTGTGATAGTCAAAGTGCTATTCACTTGGCTAAAAATCCAGCTTATCACAGTAAGACAAAACATATTCCTGTAAAATATCATTTTGTAAGACATGTTATTGATGAAGGTGGAGTGGTTCTTGAAAAGGTCCACACTCAAAAGAATAGTGCAGACATGTTCACGAAGCCAGTTACTTCAGAGAAGCTACGGTGGTGCTTAGCTTCTCTAGGCTTGCATGAAAAGTGATCAATAGAGCAATGAGCAATGGTATCAGGTAAATTGTTGTCAAGGTGGAGATTGTTAGAAACGGGTGACAACCGGCTATGACGGTAACTATGTAACTGACTAACTAATTATGCAGTTATTAGTAACCGTGTAAGAAATGTATATGTTTCTTGTATTCTCGTAAGAGAAGATATTGGAGAGTTGTGAGTTGTTGTAAATCTTCAGATTTTGAATAATAAGATACCGATACCATTGCTCCGTGGATGTTTCCCTAAGAGAGGGTTTTACCACGTAAATCTCTGCGTATATCTCCTGTGTGTGTATTTATTGTCTTTCTTGTTTATTTGCTTCCGCTGCATATTGTATTTTGTGGCTGTTAGATCCAACAGTTAAACATTCTTTTGATCTTGATTTTAACCATGAATTATTTTGACATCCTTTATTTTTCAACAGGAATTGGGGGATTTATATTTTATCGCTTCTGGATATGTTATACACACTAAAGTCTCCCAATTTTAGAAGCCAGCACCTTCACTTGAGCAAGTAATAGAAAACTTAGACTGATTTACTGCTTTACCACAACTCAGCCTATGATTTTGACACTGAACGGTTAGCAATGATGATATTCAAAATACTAATAAATACCAATGGGCAAGGAGCTCAGGAATACATCAAAATTTAAGTAAAATTATGAGGAGCTTAAGGATGGTTTTAGATTGATGAAAGCTGAAGAAGGCACGCATAAAAAGACAATAATATAATATTTGTATATTTCCAGTAAAAACACAGTGAAATCACTATCTATATAGTGTTGAAGACAATAATATAATAGTGAAATCAGTATCTATATAGTGTCGAAGACAATAGTATAATATCTGTATATTTCCAGTAAAAACACAGTGAAATCACTATCTATATAGTGTCAAATTTAGCCCACTTTGATTATGTATTGTTTGAATAGATATATTTCTAACCATATCTTGATTCTTTTTCATATAAAGAAGAGCTACATTCTTCATTGAAAAAAAAGTGTTGAATTACATGGGCTTGCCATTCTTAGTGGTATATATTTATGCTAATGGAAAGATTGCAATCCTGAAATGGCTGTACAGTGGTTGAATTATCAGAGGTCAGGAATCTGCTATATTTCAGAGCCTCTACAGAGTGATCCCATTAGCCGTGGGCGTGGGCGTGGGCGTGGGTGTGGGCATGGGCATGGGCATGGGTTTCTTACCCCAGTAGCCGGGCTTCCATGGCCAAAAGAATGGATCTGCCTCGAGCAATTTGGGGTTCGGATTAAGTTAGGGTTTGAAATAAGGGAAGGCATGGCTTTTTTCAAAGAACCCACAATTGTTTGCAAAATTGAAGATTCCTTTGCTCTGAATACGAATAACTAGTCGGGTATTTTATTCCAAGAATTTTAAAAAATATTTAATGAGTGGTTCGTTTATATTCACGACGAGGTTGGACGCATAAGTTCATAACTAGTTTTATAATCAGGATTCATGGATAAAATAGATGAAATTCAAAATGTACTAACCTTGCAAGGTTTGACAGCCTGGGCTGCAGGCGCATGGATTGTGTTCTCTACTGCTCCTTTGCGTTCTCACGAGCCACGACTCAGGACCAACTTGCTAGCAGGGTTTTCTGCAGTTCGCGTTCCACAGTTCCAGTTCCACTTCCCAAATTCCAACTTGGGCCAGTTTCCCACTGACTTCTCTAACTCTTATAATGTATACATACTTTTATTTTCCATTCTGGCTTAACTTCATTAATTTGCAGGAATGTCCGTCTAATTAGAAACACCAATGTTTGTGGAATAGATTGTAGGTGTTAAGGTTGACAGAGAAACTTCATGCCATGAAGCAGTCTGGCCCTGGGTCGAAGGAATTCGAACAAATATCTACCTTAGATGATAAATTAAATGATACATTAATGACAACAATTGGCCCTAAAAGCAATAATTCATGTTGTAGCAATGTTGCTTCCAAATCCAAGGTTCATGAAATTGAATCCGACCTGGTGATTAAGACAGAGGGAATCGCCTCCCTAAGAGGCCAAGATATTGCAGGATAAGCTCTCTAGTGTTAAGTGCAAACGAAACTTCCCACTGTTTTGTTTGTTTGTTTTGCTAACGAAACTTTCCACCTTTTTTTTGTTTTTCTATTGATGTAGAGGCTAAGCGGACTCAAGGAGGTAAGCGCCGCCAATTGCCGGGCACTAAATTCTAATGCATTTATCAATGGCACTGTGCAATAATTGAAACCCAACAACTATAGCCATCCAAGCTGCCCAGTGCCAACCACGACCCACAGCCCATGTGCACAATTACTCAGAGTCAGACGACTCTCACTTTTATATATAAATTTATAATAATATAAAATTTCCATATAGGTAATTTTTTAAAGTGTCTGCCAAATTGACTGCTCCCAAAATAAACTATATTCCAAGTGGACCTGTATTTGATAGGAAAAAAACTAAAAAACGGGTATAAGGGCGTCAATTTTAACCACTCCCCGCCACTTATCATTGCAAAAGGCATCTCCAAATGCGATTTTCCTCTTCTTTATGCTTGAGGTTGCTCACATTTAGGATTTTTGTGCATCTTTAGAGACAACAAATGAAACAATACTTATAAGTCACTTTTTATAATTTTAAATATTAATAAATTTTCAAAATACAATTACAATTCAATATAACAAAAATTCATTGCAGATAAAGTAACTAGTCTTACGAGTGGTATCCTTCTCCTCAACTCAAGCTTCTCTATAATTCATGATTGCACAAGTTACAAACAATTAATTAATAAAAAAATTTAATGCATTCAATGGATTAATCCATATAAGCACGAAAACAAGTTCATCAACTATTGATCTAATTGAGAAAATCTAGGACAATGTTAGAGATTGGCCTTCTTGGATAGGAAGTGGAGCCATCAATTGACCTCTTACTCCAAGGCAGCAATGGTAGATGCAATGATGGTAGAGACAACACTAGTATAAGTCAAAACGATAGACATGCCACTGTGGAGGAAACAATGGTAGATGCATTGACACTAGAATAGGAAAATAATTGTAGGTACAATGGAAATTAAAGGGACAACCAACAGCCTCTGAAATTATGGTGGCAGTGAGCAATGATAAAACCATATCATAAACTACAAACAATAGGTGCGAAAATAGTTAGAGGCGTAAATTAGAAATCATAGGAAAGCAATCATGTCAATGGACAAATTTACCTTATTCAGTATTTAGGTGAAGGGCATGCTAAAAGAAAATTTCCAACACCTGTAACATTAGTAGATCTACAACCGAAAGGTAGCTAAAATTGTGCGTCAGTGGGACAAGTAAGAAGTCCCATTGCGGACTATAAGAAACACAAGGTGCAAATCTAGAGGGGAACTTATAAAACGCTAGTAATTTTAACCATATCATATATTTATCATATTGTGATTAAACCAATTTAATTATTTACAATACTTGAGTGTTGGCCACGTTGGAAGAAACTATAATGTCAAAAGCTAAAGTTATTGGTGGTATTTGAATTGGTAGTGTGAGTTTGCCATGTAAACAATGTCGTCCACGTACTGCAAAAAACATGTTCTAATCGAGTTAAAGTGTTATAATTAAGCAAAAGCATGTCCTTAACTTAAACAAAAAGTACTTACATGTACTACTTGACTATATCACATGATGGTAGGAGATGTAAATCCCAAGGGGGCATGACTAGGCATGATTCCTACCATGGATTACAAAATTGTAAACTAAAAAAGCTAGACTAGTACAAGAAAAGTTTCGGATATAAAATCAAAACTATTTTTGTACCCAATTCCAATGCAACATGCTCAGAGGAACTACAACATGAAATGACATAGTGTATGCTAGTATTTGGACCTCAATTCAAGATGGTGTACTCTCGTTAAGGTTCGATTAGTGTAAAAACATGAAAACCAAAGGTTCGATTAGTGTAAAAACATGAAAACCAAAAAAAAAAGAATGGACATTCCACATTTTACTTTGAATTAACTTGAAATAATATATGTGATTATGAGAAGAGTTAACTAAAATTGGATTTCCTAAGTGTGCAATCATAGTGCTAAGGGTAACATAAGATCTCTCAATCCCCATTGAAGAAGTCATATCAATGTCTCCTATTAATGGCTATTGAAATATGTGTGGATGTAATTAGATGAACACACAAAACAACCAAAAAAAAATATAACATGATTGTAATACTATAATTAAACATAATTAACTTACCACATTGCCTACATGTGAGGTGTTCTCATAAAATAAGGTGTAATAAATATTGTTTAATTGAAGGGAGATCATTAAACATTCTAGTGTGATGTGGGAGTATTATATCCTAGTAATTCCTTGTACTAATTCCTTGTACTAAATAATTAGATAGTTATAAAAATTCACAATAGAATACTTATCATTTTTTTCTTTCCCTCTTTATATATATAGGTGATGTACATGGGTAACACTTTTTGACAAGATGTTAATTAATGTTTTTGGTTAGTGATTTATGGTCCATGGTAAATTTTCCCATAGTATTTTGATGCCGTGCATTATATTTATAATTTTGTTTCTATGTCCCAAATTATTATCGAGATATTTAAATTAATAATTATTTTTCCCGTATTTGAATTAATATAGTTGTTATGGTTAAAAGTTGAATCGAGCTAATATATCGATCGAGAGGTTTTCTCGATCGAGCTTTTGCTTAACCGTGCTTTAACCCTCGATTGAGATGTTTCAAAAATGCACACAAATGCTCGATCGGGCTATTTAAAACCCTCGACCAAGCTAATAGCTCAATCAAGGGATTTAAAACAAGCTTTCAGCCCCCTTGTTTAAAATTTTTTTCCTGCTCTTTTTTACAGCCCTAAACCCTAGCCTAGGATGCATCTTAGATGGAAGACTTCATACCAATTGATCTGTTAGTGAATTGTCTATCCATTTCAACATATAATATAGTTTACGAGTTTCTGAGTTCATATGATATTTTTTTATTTTCTTTTGAAGCTTACACTCACAAAACCATGTCAACAACTTCGAACCAGTGCAAAGATAAATCAACAACATAAAATGTATAAAACAAAAAAATTCAAAAAATACATACGCCCTAGATCAATGCATGATTTTCAAAAGGGTATTTTTTATTTTTAGATCTTTGTAACCAGTAAAAATGTTTTTACGTGCACACACATGTACAAAATGCAATTAAAATTTCCAATAGTTATTTTTGAAAATTAGAAATAAATTATAATTTTCATCATAAATTAAAAGAAAAACATGTGTGCCATGGTGTATTTTGTGTAGATTATGTTCATATATATATTTTTTCAAAAATTATGCATTTATCACTAAATTATTTTACGTGCACACAAACCACTTGTAAACTTTTGTTGAAATTTACAAGAACACACCTATCATTAAATGGAACTTTGACATATTAAATAATTTTATTATTTAAAAAAAATAGACGTGGAAAGACAACATAATTCTCTACAATCTGTTTTTTTGTTGCATGTTGGAATTCAAAAAGAATATATGAGTTTTGAGGGCTTTGATTTAATGAATGTGTAAGAAATTGAATTTTCATTGTCACTTTTGGCCAAAAAGTGGTATCCATTTTCATGGATTCACCAATATATATATATATATATATAATCAATCATACTAACCTCATCCATGAAACTTCTTATATACGAACCTCCACTGGACCATAACAACTCCACTTGCAAGACAAGCATGGATGATGATCACATGAACTCTACCATAATGCTTTGTTTAGCCAAATGTCATCACTTGACTAGAATTAGTTCTATGGCATAAAAGCCAACCCCCAACCCTTCATTTTCAGGTTGAACTTTGTTTGAAGATCCCTCTTGGTGAGATGTAATGACAAATGTGTTATGTTGAAGGAAACTAGGAAGCAAGGTGGAAATCAAAGTTTAGATTTGACAAATATTGTCTCTAATATTAGGATATTGGGTAGGGGGATTAGATGTTCATCTAGGAAGGCATGACCCTTTCAACTAGTCATACCTAACATTCTACTTATTTTTTGTAAACCCATGACCATCACCAAAAATTTGTTAATGTCAAAATAGTTGACATGATGACCTAAACCAAATTTAACCCATAATTTCTATAGAAAATACAATGACACTTCCTTACTATTATGTTAGGAGTCCTTCCATTTCTAGAGTAATGAACAAAGTCATAAAATCACATTTCAAAATTTATAAATTCTTTCAACTAGTTTTCATAAATTTTTTTTTGGAAAAAACATAAACAATTATATAAACAAATAAAGTTTCTAAGTCTTTTAATGCTTATAACTTTAAAGTATAGCCTAACTTATATATATATATATCATGTGGGATGAATGTATCCTCCACTATATCTATAATATCCTCAACCATACACTCCTTGAAATTATAAAATTGCAAAAAAATAACAATTTCCAGCCAAAATTTTAATCGGTTTTTATCCAAAATCACAACGCACTATATATATAGTGCATTGAAAAACCTGCAACTCCACATGTCCCTGGGATGAACGATATCCTCAACCATATCTATAATATCCTCAACCATACACTCCCTATATATATATATATACTGAGAAACCTGCAACTCCACATGTCCCGAATATATATATACACTGAGAAACCTGCAACTCCACATGTCACGAGGATGAACTGTATACTCAACCATATCTATAATGTCCTCAACCATACACTCCCGGCCTAGGCACCGCCTAGCTTGGAAATATCAATATAGACTTAAAAACCTGCAACTCCACATGTCCCGAGGATGAACGCTATCCTCAACCATAAATACTTTATGTTCGATAACGTTGTCGTGTCCTATACGAAAGTTTCCGCAATTATAATTTAGATACTCTAACTGAAAATTCGGAAGAATAAGTTATGTTATCAATAAGCTCCACATTTCAAACTTCAATTTGGCCGCCTGGATATAGCTGTAGAAATAAATAGGTCGTCCCCGACTGGTTGAAGTTTCATAAATTCCTTCCTCTCCTTCAAGATTATAAATGCAAGCGCATGGAATGAAGAAACTGGACCGCTAATATCTATTCCTTCGAAGAAATTGAGCCTATGTGAGTCTGAGTTGCTGTGGAAGAAGAGAAGATGGCACATGAATTATTAATCGGTTATTATTTTCCATCCTCTATTCTTATTCTGTTGCTGCTTCTTTTGGATCCCACGTTATCCCAGAATGAGCATTCGCCATTAGGTGGAATATGCCTGCAAGACTCTGATGCTGCTCATCTTATAAGTATCAATGGGGGGAATGCAACTAGAATCGGAGCGCCTCCATTTAAGTTCCAGACGAGATTCAGTGTTAGCAGTAGCAGAAGGACATTCATATTCTCACGGAAGCCCTGCTGTATTAGTCAGCTTGTCGTTATAGCGGCCATTTCTGCGTTCTATGGCAGCCTGTTTATAGTAGTATTCTGGATAGGGTTTGCATATCTCTGTTTGAAGTCCATTACTGATGATATGCTTTCAGGGTCAATACAAAATCCTTCCATTTTGCTGGCTGCATCAGGCGTTTTCACTCCCTCTGTTTTCTGCATGGGAGACGATTTAAGTGACGATTACGGGATCGTGTCGCGACGCAGGATTCGAACCCGGAACCAAGCTGGCGAAAACCAGACCTGTTAATATGCTTTGCGAAACTGAATGTTTGTGGGAAGACGATGTTCAAAGAAATGGTTGTTCATATTTCCATTTCTTTTTTTTTTCTATGGTGTTGTTTTTATTTATGTTTGTTTGTGAGGGTATAGTTGACCATCAATTGCATTGGAGCATTCTAAATAAGAAAAAATATATATTAATATATGAGATTGGATTATTGTGATGTTGGTGTTATTTATCATTTAAGATTTTTATTAAAATAAAATTTTAAAAATAAATTAAATATTTTAAAATATATTAACGTCTTATATTATTTTATATTTTAAAATAGTAAAAATAAAAATAATTATTAAATAATTACAATTATAAAAATAATTGTTAAATAATAAAGGTTTTAATGATTTTCCACCCTTAGCACATTACCTGCAAATTCACATGGGAGAAATCTTTAAGTATTTTCACAAAGTTGTTCTAACCATCATGGTTTGTCATCTCATGAAATATAACAAGTAATTGTACCAAGAAGAGCAATAGGAGCTAGGTGTTCTACAATCCAATATGGGGTTGTTTTAATCATCATGGCTTGTCATCTCATGAAATATAACAAGTAATTGTACCAAGAGGAGCGAGGTGTTCTACAACCCAATATGGGGAGATGTTGTCACTTAACGTAGCATTATGTCAAAAGTAAAAAGTAATTAAAAAAATCATGTCAAGCTTATAAAATAAAAAAATTAAAATCAACTGAAAAGTAATTAAAAAAATCCATGTTGGTTCATAAAACAAAAAGATTAAATCCAACATAGATCCATCTTAAATCTGGATTTATCAAACACCAAGAGGGATACAATTTATGGAGGTGTAAATTTTTTTGGATGTGTAAAAATTTAAGATAAAAAAAAAATTATGCCACAAGAAATTGGATCCCTCTCGGTGCTTGATAGATCCAGGTTGTACATAAATTTGCCATGAGTTCTCCCTCTAGAGATGCCATCATCTTGGGTTAAAAGCTTGTGACTATGTACTTTTCCATAACAAATGAAAGCAATATAACCAAAAAAATACATAAACCATCCACAAAATATAAACATAAAAACCTAGGTGATAGTAATCTATGTGGTAGGGTTTTCACAAGAGTCATACATATTTGATTCGTGCAATGATTGCATTCACTTGACCACTGGGGATAAATAGGAAATTTTTAGATGAGGCCCAAATAGTGTTAGGTGATTTTGATAAATTTCAAGGTCCTAAACTTCTAGTACTCATTATGACCAGCTTTTGACTTTTTTACATACAAGGAGAGCAAAGAAGATATAGTATTAATGATCTAAGTGGAGGAATGACCCATGCAATTCTAAGTATGCATAAACTTGGGAAGGGTACGCGGAAGTCCAAGAATACGTCAAATCATCCATAGAGGAACCGATCCTAAAGGCCTTTGCATTCAAAGTTAAAGACACAGTGCATCTAGAATAAAATTGTGTTGCTTTTGCAGGTTGCTTCAAAAGTGTTTACACCATGTTTGAGTGTGCTTCAAGAGATTTATGGTACATGCTATATGATCAACCCCTCACTAGTACAAAATGAGAAATTAGTGACTAAAAAAATGACTAAAATTCACATATAAACGACTATTTTTTAGTCGGCGACTAATAATAGCTAATTTCCACTATCTTATAGCTCGACTAACTTAGTCGTATTTATTTTAGTCATTAATAGTTGCCTTATTTAGTCGTATATTTGGTCATTGATTTAGTCATTAATTGCTCAGCCATTAATTGCCACAATTAATGACTAAATCAATGACCAAATATACTCCTAACTAAGGAAACTATTAATAACAACATAAATGTAAAAATGAGAATGCATAGGTTATAATTCTGGTGATAGGGAGTCGAGTGCTAGGGTTTCTGGAAGTAGGTAGGGTTTCGCTATTTCTGCTATGGATCCGTCGACAGATCCTGGGCGAGTTGATACAGTTGGAGCTCGCCCCCCCATTTCTGACCTCTTCCGATTTGGTTGCCTCTCAACCAGCCATTCCAAAGTCTTCTGCCCCAAATGATTCTAAGTTTGTGAAAAAAATGGATGTTCCAGAAGTCAAACTATCTTCAACAGCTTCGAAATGCAAGGCCGTGGCACTAGGTGAAAAGGGATTGGTCGGCCATTTCACAGGTTTATGGCCATTGCCTCGTTCCATAGAAATATGGCTCAATAAAAATTGGCGACCTTTAATCGAAGGGGAAGTTCAACAAATCTTTTGTGGTAAGGGGTTCTTTGTATTCTATTTTGAAAAAAAAGGAGGACCGAGATTTGATTTTCAAGAATGGTCCCTACTTCATGGGGCCAAGAGGAATGTATCTTAACAAATGGGACCTTTCCTTTGACCCAGAAAAAGATATCCCAACAGCAGTTCCAGTTTGGGTTAAACCGCCAAACCTTCCTCTGCATTGCTAGAATGATGAAGATCTACGAGCCATTGGTAACTCGTTAGGGAAATCCATAGACAAATCTGAGCCAAAACCCCCAATGTTCTCATGTGCAAGAATATGTGTCGAAGTAGATCTAGAAAAGGGTTTACCAGAAGCCATAGACTTGTCAATGGATGGGTGGAGCCACAGGCAAACTGTTGATTATGAGCAAATACCCTTTAAATGCAAGGTATGTCATGAATATGGCCACTTTGCAAGGTTATGCCCAAAAAGGAAAATTCTAGAAGGTGAGGAGACATAAGGAGGGGAATGGAACGAAGTCACAAGGAAAAAAGGGGGTAATCCCAATGCAAATTTAGCCTTCAAATCCCCCTTGAAGAGCAATGAAAACATTAATAAATTTCAAGTTTTGACTATAGAAGAAGTTGATGGGGAGTAGGAGAAAGAGAAGCAGCAGGAAAATCTGGACCAAGCCAATATTGAAAAGGAGGACTATATCAATCTTGCTCATCAGCACGCAGCTGTAGAAATAGAGTCATCTTTAAATTCGGGAGGATCAGTAACAAGAGCCAAAGCAAAACTCTTTCAAGAAGAAACATCAGAAAGCAAAGAAGAAGAGCAAGAACCATTAGTAAAGAGAGGAAGAAGATTCAATAAAACAATAAGAGAACAAGAAGCAGCCAGAGAAAAGGTGGTGGGTAAACAAACCAGCTTGGATCAGCATGTAAGACTAATCTCTAATGGGAAGCAACAGCAAGGAGTTCAAGAGGAAAGAAATGATAGAGCAGGTCCTCAATCAACTAAAAAATAATGAAAATAGTCTCCTGGAATTGCAGAGGATTAGGTGGAAAGCAAAAAGTAGAAGCAATAAAAAGAATAAAAAAAATGGAGAAGTTAACAATCCTCATGATCTAGGAGACTAAAATGCAAGACAAGGACAACATCAACCTCATGAAACAAGTTTGGCCCAACGGGGAAGGGATCGTTGTTAGCGCCTCAGGAGCTTCCGAAGGACTCATCACCTGGTGGGACAAGGGTATGTATAAATGTAATTCCTCTTTTTCAAATCATCATTGGATTTTCACTGAACTTGAAGAGACCTCAAATAACAAAACATTATGGGCCGGAAACATTTATGGTCCTACCATCTATGGGTAGAAGGAGATTTTTTGGAATCACTTAATAGACTTAAATCACAGTTTAGCAGATCACCCTTGCATTCTTGCTGGAGACTTTAATGTCACTATTACAACAGCCAAGAGAAAAGGGGGGTCCAAAGTCAGAGACCCTTATGGAGAAAGACTGGAAGATTTAATGACTGTTTGGAGCCTTATTGACATCAAACCAAAGAAAGGCACCTTTACTTGGAATAACAAAAGAATAGGCCCAAATCATATAGCAGCCAAATTAGATCGGTTCTTAATAAGTTCTTCTTTTCTCTCCGGTCCTAAACTTCCGAACTCAAATATTCTTGCTTCTGCAGTCTCTAACCATAGACCCATTTCTCTTTTTTTCTCCTCTCCCAAGAATTTGGGCCCCCTTCCTTTTAGATATAACCCAGCCTGGCTAGAAAATGAAAATTGTATGGAAGAGGTGATAGCTGCATGGAGGCAATTCATCCCTGGATCTCCTAGATATATCTGGGAATCAAAGATAAAGATTGTGAAAAGCACGCTAAAAAAATGGGTGAAGCAGAATTACACAAAACCTGGAGAGGATCTTGAGAAATTCCAAAGGAATTAGAAAATCATCAAATTAAAATGGAGCAAAATACAGTCATAGAGGATATGCTAAGGGATGAAAAGGATCTTGAATAAAAGATTCAGAAAGCAGTCAGGAAGGATGAGGAAGAATGGAGATTAAAATCTAGAAGTCTCTGGTTAAAAGCAGGAGACAGGAACACCAAATTTTTCATGCACAGTGTAAGGAGAGATACAAGAAGAATAACATCGAGAGCCTCACAAAGGAGGATGGAATGAAAATTGAAGGTCAGGACCTTATTCTAAAGGAAGCTAAAGCCCATTTTGAAAAATTATACAGTGACAATGAAAATGTTCTTAAAGAAGATATGGACCAAATGAGCTTGGAAATCCCCAACCTCATCTCTAAATCAGATAATAAAAGGCTAATGGATCAGATCTCTGAAAGCGAAGTTAAAAAGGCAATATGGTCTCTTCACCTGGATAAAGCTCTTGGCCCGGATGGCTTCACAATCCATTTCTACAGAAAGTGTTGGCATTGGTTAAAAAAAGATCTCATTAGAATGCTAAACTGGACCAAGAAAAGAGAAAGAATTGGGGTGGCTACAAACTCCACTTTCATAGCTCTAATTCCCAAGGAAAAAAATCCTCTTTCTGTCGAAAGATATCGGCCTATTTCTCTTTGTAACTCTTCCTACAAAATTCTTACAAAAATCATTGCTAATAGAGTCAAGGGCCTTCTTCCTCGAATCATCTCTCCAAACCAAGGAGGTTTCATATTTGGACGCCAAATCTACGACAACATTCTTCTAGTCCAAGAAGCTATTCATTTAAGTATTCAAAGGAAAGACTCGGGTATGGCCATAAAGCTTGATATGGCAAATGCCTTTGACAGAGTTAGACATGATTTTCTTTTCACAGTCATGGAAAATTTTGGTTTTGGGAAAGAGTTCATAGGTTGGATTAAAGCTTGTATAGGATCCCCTTGGATTGCTCCCTTGGTTAACAGCAGACCCTCCTCCTTCCTTCGTATGTCTCGTGGGCTAAGGAAAGGCTGCCCCCTTTCCCCTTGTCTTTTTGTAATCATGGCTGACTCCCTTTGTAGAAAATTAAACATTCTACAATCCAACGGCTATCTTCCCGGAATTTGTTATTGCCAAAAATATCCCCCCTATCAATCATGCACAGTTTGCAGTTGATACCATCCTGCTGGGCAGAGCTTCCCCCATCATCACCTCTAGATTTAAGCTCACCTTAGACCTCTTCCTGGGAGTTTTTGGGGGTAAAACAAATAGTCAAAAGTGTAATATCTACAGCTGGAATTGTAGTAATCTCCTTCTTAGGAATTTAGCCAATATCCTGGACTTTAAACCATGCTTTGACTGGACCTCCTTCAAGTATTTGGGTATTCCAATTTCTCACAAAAAAACAACCTCCTCATCTTGGCTTCCTATCCTCGAAAAAATTAAAAATAAAATAAATACCTGGGGGTCTCGATGGCTAAATTTGGCAGGCAAAGTTACTTTAATCAAAGTTGTTCTCTCCTCGATTCCAATCTTCATTGGTGCCATTCTATTGGCCCCAGCCTCTGTCACTAATTCAATTTGTTTGGAAATCAAAAAGTTTCTCTAGCAAGGTGGGAAAACTCAGGGTAAGAAATTCCACCTCGTCAATTGGAAAGTCATCAAGGAAAAACGTCAAAGAGGGGGGTTGGGGATTCGAGACCCAGCAACAATGAGCAAGGCTTTGGGAGAAAAAATAGCTTGGAGAATGATTACTGGTAAAAAAGAATGGTGGAAGGAGGCCATTAGGAAAAAATACATTAGGGGTTCTAGACAAAGATGCCTGAATAACTTGAAAGAGAAAAAAGGAACTGCTATATGGAGGCCTATATATTCTTCAGCGGGATTGATAAAAGATAAATTGTATTGGATTCCTGGCAACGGGAATAAAATCAACATATGGAAGGACAACATCAATGGAGATCGTCCCTTTGGAGAAATTCAAGAAATTCAAAATGTTAAGATCTGGCTTCAGGATGCAGGAATTCAGAAGTTGGCGGACATGGTAAACTGGACGCCTTCAGGGAGGTGGAAGGAATGGAAACTTATGGAACCGCCGGATAATCTAGCTGAAAATTACAAAATTTTCCTTCAACTTCTACATGGGAAAGCCCCAGTCAGCACTAGGGTTAAAGATATTAGAGGATGGGGGAAAGCTGGAAGTTACTCAGTCAAAGCTAGCTATGATCTTCTCACATCAAATAATCCTCCAGCTCAAAAATATTGGCAGAAAGTTTGGAATCCAGACAACATCCCAAAAATTAATTGCTTTTACTGGATTTTGTCTCATAACAAACAATTAACTGCAGACAATCTTAAGCTTCGTGGAATCAAAGGTCCCTCTAGATGTCATTTGTGTCAAAACGCAGAAGAAAGCTCTCAACATTTATTTCTTGAATGCAGCTATGCCAAACAAGTTTGGAATTTGGTTCTCGGCCCTCTCACAAATGTTATCACTATTCCCAAGCAAATTCAGCAAATGATGGATAAATGGACCAACGACCTATAGGGAGGAAGAAAGAACAAACCAACTTTGACAAGAATTTTAAAACTCCTTCCGATGAACATATGCTAGCAGTTATGGATGGAAAGAAACCAAAGAGTTTTTGAAGAAAAAAGGAAGGCAGAGAACATAATTGCTAATAAAGCCATATATCTTATTACTGAATCTTTGAGAGTAAAGGGGATAGCAATTCAGCCTCAAGAAGCCTTAAGTTGGAATGAATTTCAGTGGTGTCAAACTTTTGCAAAAGAGAGTTCTCTTCAGTCCAAAAGCTTATCTATCCATCAAGAATGGGAGATAAGAAAAGACAAGCAGTCCTTCAAAAAATGGTGGAAAATCCAAGCAAGATACACAATCTTTTTTGACGGGGCTTCCAAAGGAAACCCAGGGGAGGCAGGTGCGGGGGGATCATTTTCGATCCCGGAGGAAACAAAGTTGCAGACTTTTCCTGGGGACTAGGTATCAGAACCAATAATGAAGCAGAATGGCTGGCGATGTATCATTCTCTTGAAATAGCTTCCACTATAAACATGGAGAAGTTACAAGTCTTGGGAGGCTCCAGGCATGTAATCCAAGCCATGAGGAATGGTTCTTCCACTAGAAGATCTAAGAGCCAAAGACTTCAAAAAAGAATCGAGTTTCTTCCTCTTCCTATTGACACTCTTTTTTTCCACGTCCTCAGAGATCTCAATTCCACAGCTGACAATTTAGACAATGCTAGAGCCTCGATGGGAAAAGGACAAATATTACACAACAAAGTTTTGGAGTATTGGTTCATTCCTTGAGGGGTTGTTGGTTAATGAAGAAAAAAAAAATCCTAAGCTTTTATGGGGTTGAACCCTCCCTCATATTGGACAATAGGTTGTCCATGTTCGCGTTCTCTCTTGGCCGACACGCCATCGCCCATGTGCCTTCCCCATGGGCCTTCCAGCTCCCACACTTGAGTATTTAATGCTTCAGGATGGTATTTGGGTCTTATTTCGAAACATGGAGCGTCTTATTTCTTCTGCCCTCGACCCGGAGCTCAGGAAATTGTGCATCTCTGCTCCGACCCCTGATCCTCTGCTGCTCCTTGAAGAAGAAGCCCCCTACAATAGTTCGTTCTCCAGCAACATGGATGGGGTCAAGCAAGCTATCGCCACACTCAGCCAGCTAACCTCGGAGATTAAGGTCTACCTGTGCAGAACGTATTCGGCTGTTTGCTCCATCATGGACCATATCAAAGAACAGACCACGGAATTCAAGTATGTTCACTCCCATTTCTCTTGTCTAGAGTCTCGCATGGACGATATGGATAGGAACATCATTGAACTCCTGGGGAAAGTTGACAGTATTAAGGAAGATATTTTAGTCTTTATTAGCAAAACTCATTTCATTCAAGTTCATGAAGCGCCAACAGTCAACCAAGGAATGATGGAGGCCACCTCCTTCCAGCAGTGGAATTATAGTTAATTTCTCTTCTTAGAAAATTTAGGTTAATGTCTTCTCTACAGGTTCCTTTTGAACCCCATTCTATGAATGTTTTTTTGCCTCTTATTATGTAATCAATTTGTAAGGGTTTACCTCAGTAGAATGAACATAATATATAGGAAGACAAGATGTAAAGACTTCAAGGGTCAAAACTCTCTTAAATTCTGCATTTTCCCTCTTTCAGAAGCAGAATGTTGGCCCCAATTTATGTAATGAATGGATGTGCACAGCCTTTTATATATATCTATGACTTCCACTGTTTTTGTTTAAAAAAAAGGAAACTATTAAGGACTAAAATAAATACGACTAAGTTAGTCGAGCTATAAGATAGTGAAAATTAGCCACTAATAGTCGTTTATATGTGAATTTTAGTCGTGTTTTTGGTAACAAATTTATCATTTGTAGTAGTCATTTATTGTTAATTGGTTATTTATTTAGTAATTGATTGTGGTTAACTAGTCATTAACTGTAGTTAACTGGTCATTTTTGTAGTCATTGATCGTTGTTAACTGGCTATTTATTTAGTCATTGATTGTTGTTAATTGGTCATTTAATTAGTCATTGATTTTTGTATATAGGGTACGGAGGAATTGAACCACCAACCTCTTACATTTAAGGCAAGTGCTCTTCCATTGAGCTAGCACCCTTAAATAGAAGAATCAAAGTTAATCGAGTAAGAAGCAAAATCATGTGATTTATTCAAACGTTACATAGAAAAAAAAAGAATAAATTGCTCCGTGTTGAAATGCCACGACTTTTAAGAAAACTAAATAGTAAATACAATTGATTCTTAATTGAACACATATAGAGAAATAAAAATACATAAACCAATCATAGAAATACAATTCAATCTTCCCTCAGGGGTTTAATTTCCCATAAAATGCAATCACAAGAACAATTTAGTAATATGACATAACACTATTCAAGCATGCAGAGGCCCGCTAGCAAGGAAATTTTTTTAACTTGAATAATTCTAGTAGAATACATAGGGAAAAATAATGAAGTTTACCAAACCACCAATAATCAATTTTATCCAATTGATACCATTATGCCATCAATAGCATTCATGTATCAAAAATATTTTCCGTAGTTTCCATCAGTCATTGTTGTTGGTAGGAAAACTTGTAACCCTAAAAAAAAACTAAGGGAAATGAATATTATTTTTGCAAAAAATAGTATAATTTAAGCCACCAATGGTGAGGTCTATGACTACCAATGTAAAAATGCTAATCCCACAATAGGAATGCAAGGTCTATCTTCTTTTCACTCACCATTCACCTCATGGATGAGAAGAAGTATCTATTTAATAGCAATCTACTCCACCTACTCTTTCTCAATTTTCATCTTCTCAAACATAATGGAGCTATACTTGGAGTACAAATCCTTGTCACCAAGAGGTGCAGCAATTTTACAAGACATAGATGTATCTTCTGATTTTTATTCATATAGTTGTGAAACAGGTAACTAATTTACCTTCCTTCTGGCACACCCATCCGTGAGATTCCCTTAATGTAGCACATACATCGAATGATCACCACTTCATTATTTAACGTGCAGTTGTTCCTAAGATTCTAAAGGATTTCACATTCTAGTAGGTGGATAAACATAAACAAAAGAGGGATTAAGATTCAGGTGACAATATTCCAAACAAGTGTTAACAAGCATAAAGAGAAGAAATGCAAGAATAGGAGAATCAAATTGCTTGTAGTGTATGTCTATGATAAAAATGATCTGATCCAGGATGCAAATTAGAGGACAAGTTAAAACAAATTGGGTAATTTAATTAAGGGCGTGGAAGCACTAACAAAAATGAAGGCAACAAGTTAATAAGAAGGGCATAAAGAAAATTTGAACTTTACATTGTTTTGATTTCCCTGTAATGTTTTGTTCAATGCTCTATGATAGAGCAAGAAAAAGAAAGGATCAATAGCTATTATATACCCTATGCTTTATTGTGTATCATACATAGTATACATAGGAAATCACTACAATTACAAGAATGTATATTCAGTTTCTATAATCAATTTGCTTCCATAATTATCTGTCACATACCCCAATTTTGTAAAAATTATGTAATTATTTTATTACATTCTTGAGACATTATGTTAAATTTAATGCTAAGTAGGAATTGATGACTCAGCAGAGTCACTAGAAATGGAATGTAATCTAGAATATTTTATTATTAATAAATAAATTATGGAGACAATAGCATGGGAGAGTTGTTAAAAAGAGGTTACTGGTCAAACTGGTGGATGGAACTAGGTGGAAAGGCAAAAGACAAGTGGCAGCATCCTCAAACACTTCCTAAGTTGCAGGTGGCAACTTCCCTATAATTGGGGTCATGATTCCCCAAGGAAGTAGAATCAGAGCAGGTGGCCCATTAATGACAGTTAACCAAACAAAGACCTAGGCAATCTTTTAAATAGTACTCAATGAACAGAGCTGGGGGTTCGAATTTGTTTTGGAGGGAGAATGCATTCAGGTGAATGCTATTCAGAAATCCCATTGAGGAAGAGGGAAATACAGTTAGGAAGTTGCTTGAGAGGAATGCTGCAGTAACTTGGTTCCATTATAGCTGTTTGGGATGAGAGAATTACTTTGCTGCACCTAGTTCCAACCAGGGAGACCAGAGCAAGCTCGGGGGTCCTGAGAAGTTGTTGTCTGGGCACTCTCCAGGAGTTAGTAGGGAGGAACAGCCTCCCATTGCTGTTGTTGTCCATAGCTTGAACAGGTTCTGCTATTTATTCCTTTATGTTTATTAAGTATAAATGAATGTATGTTGTGTTTATCATCTATATGTCTGAATAGTATTTAGTTTAGTAAAAGTTAGCATCTCTGAATATCAGTAGTAGATTTGATGAGAGTTACTGTGTTTCCAGCATCCCTTAGTATCATTATTACATTATTGATAAGGTACCTTTAATGTTTTCCATACAATAGTAATATTTAAAGTAATAGTTATTATTGTAATTATAGTCCTAGTTTAATTATGATGTTTGAGTAGAGAAGTAAGGGATACATATGCTCTGTGTATACAAAATTTAATAAACAGTCATAGGAGACAATAGTAATTATAACCATAAAAATTACATTTATTATATCTTGGTCGACAGACCTTACAGGAGATTTTGTAGTCACAGATAGGATCTTTATATCAGGGTACAAAACCCTAGTCAGAAGATAATCAGTCTTAACCTATTAGTTAAATCATTACACAAACCCTAATCAAAATTTAACCAGTCTTTTCATAGCAACTGAATCATTGTGCGAAACCCTAACATAAATTTTAACATAAGAAATTTATCATTTTTAAATAACCTAGTCACTGTTTTAGAAACAAAGGAACAACAGAATAATAGTTAGCTCAATATCGAGCTTAAACACAATAGTAATATCATTCACTTGTTTCTCAACTACCAACAGAAGCATATTCATATCAACAGAATAAGCAACTAAACAAAAATCACGACCGTGGTGTTCGAATCGAACCCTATCATTCCAGTTTTTACATCAAGAATTTATCAGCAGAGAAATAACCTAGATATTAATTTTACAACAAAAGAAACAAACAAAACAGTATTCTTGCCAAGCTTCAGTATCATAATAATATCTTTCACTTGGCTCTCAATTTACCAACAGAGTCATAATCACAATAAATAAGACAATGCTTCCACTTATAGTCGTATCATAAATATAAAGGGTTATACACCAGTTTCATTTGTTCCTGGACAAAGCCAAAACAAAATGCATGCTAAACGAGCTCAAAAATACAGGAGAAAGTTATAGTAGGTCGTATTATAAAATCCTGGGTGAAAACCCTGAGTGAAATTTAAGAGCCCAGTATTAAAACTACAAGGCCGTAACATCATCTACAAATAGGCTGATAGCCTTTGTCTTCTTTCCTTCTATACATTAAAACTTCTGTAGCAAACCCTATCTACCAAAAACAAGAAGAATAAATTACAATCTTGACCGAAGCCGTAACATTTTAATGCAACCCAGGGTTAAACCCGTAACATTTCATATAAAACATACAGTCAAAAGATTTAGCAAGGCTGCTGTAATCACTGTGTTACTTCGTTCTAGCCAAAAACCTAACCACCTAACAACCAGCAAGGAGGAAAGCCATGGTGAAACCAAGCTTACCCGGTAATGCCAAGCGCCGAGGGTTGTGTCTTTTATACCTTCAAGAGTAGCCAGGACCTGCAATGATAGCGTGGCTTCAGTTAAAATAAAAACTAAATCTGTTAAACCATTTCTTTTAAACTGGAAAACGAAGGAATAACCTGTAACTTACCCACGAATTGAAAGAAGTTCCCACACACAGTATATAGCCTGTCAACCACGAGCAGAGGAGGTGTAAACCCATCCTTGTCACTGAAAGAATGAGATGGCAGAAGTAACGAGTGTCTTCCACAATGTAAGCCTTGACAAACACCAAGTCAAAAGACAAACCCACACCTTGACAGGGTCGGCATTGGTAGCACAGGTAAACCTTAGGGGTTTAATAAAATCTTAGTTGCCAACAGCAAGGTATAATGACTCCCCAAGCGATACAATGGGCAAGCACGAAGGCTGGCAGTAGCATAGAAACTGCTAGCCCACAGTAACAGTAGCATAGGAAAACCCTAGGATCAAAACCAACTTACAGTTGCCAACAACGGAAAATAATGAGCTCCAAACAACACAATGGACAAACACGAAGGCCTGAGGCAGCATAGAAGCTGCTAGCAGCACAGTAACAGCAGAGACTGAACCAGGAGGGTTCGCAGAGCGACCAAGCCCGAAGGCAAAGGAGAAATAACAATGTAGGGTTTAGTCAACATTTAAGTATCACAATTGCATGTCCCTGGAGCAGCCACGTAACTATTTAATAATTTGCATGCAGTGGATCGACGTGCTATAGTTTAAAAACGAGAGTTTCCATTATTTTTGTTCTCCAAACAAACTCATAGTTTGATTATTCTTTAGGAACATGATACCATAGCATAACCTATCATGTATACAAAATCAAGGAGTTAGAACCATAACACTGAACTTTGCATATTATATATTGAAGCTTTGCCTTATAGTCAAGAAAACCATGCATTATAAGGGCGATCCAAGATTTAGTCATGGAGTATTGGTAGGTATAGTGGATGGATTCTAATTAAAAATATTTATAAGATTTTGGGTAAAATTTTGATTTATAAGGTGTTCATAAAAACCATATATGTAGATGGCATTCAAGGATTAAATCTTGAAGTGTTGAAACATAGAGAAATTGACTTCTAATTATAGGAGTTACGGGAACACGGGAACAATGATAGGAGACAGGTAGGTCATAACTAGATTGCCACATCCTTTAGTCTCATGTTAACAAACCAGGGTGTTATCATTCTTTTAAATCTAAAAGAGAATGGGGTGATGTTAAGAACAGTGGTTTGCAATTCTTCTACTAAAATGCCATTGGCTATAGTTCGCACAGATAAGGGAAGACTTGTCATATTATTTCTTTTATATAACTCATACTTGTAGCACTCAAGATACATAACCCACAGTTTTGGATTTAAGTTACTCTAGCCCATTTCAATTGACGTTACAAAATAATAACAACCTCTCTTGTTATCCTTAAGGCTAAATGAGCTTACTCAAGATAGCTTCTAATTTTTAGTTCTTTGTCAATCATAGAAATAAGAACCAAATCCTTTACCATTGTAGTTGTAAATCAAATATATTCTAACTTTAAAACTCGATATGATGCGATAACATTGTGAAAGTAAAAACTGATCCGAGTATGGTCACCTAGTTGGATTTTACAGTGTTAGCAATGAAGTACAAATGCATTACAGAAATTGCATCCAAGAACAAATACCCCATAGAGTTAGTTAATTCTTTTATTTTCAAGAAACATAGCTATCATACTCTCTAGTAGTTTCTAATTATATAACAGTAAGATTAGAAGGAGGTCATAGGATGAAAGCTACCTTTAAACACTTGATAACAGAGTTAGCATGCTTAGACTTTTTACTGAATGTGTTGGTACGACTAATTGATTTATAATACTTTAAAGATTATTTGCAGCGACTCGAACATTACCTGTATATCTGTAAGAAAAAGAAAATCTGTTGCATTAGCTCGGAAGCTAGGTAAGCCCAGTCTGTAATGGCAATTCCCCCTTGTGGTTGCAAAACAGAAAAACAATCTGGAATTGTAAAGAAACTCATATTAAAATTTAGTTATAACAAAAGATCATTCAGACATAATTATGATCATTTAAGCTAATCAAACAGTTAAATGACTGCATTTAATAATATTACATGCTATTTTAAAAATTTTAAATTTTTTGGAAATTCTGGGTTTTGACATGTGGTATCAGAGCATGGTTCAGATGCTAGGCCTTGATGTGGCCCAACTAGTTTTCGCAGAACGGTGACAATAAAAAGAAAATTTATATATATATATATATATATATAATGTACTAACTTGTAATTTTTGTTTCATATAAACATAGCAGAAAATTTCCTTTTTCTGAATCTAACAGGCAGGTATGGAGAAGCTAGGAGAATATGCTGAGGAGGAATCTCCAAACACTGAGACAAGATAGATGTCTAGAGAACCTGTGACAGAGGAGGTAATTTCTCATTCCTCAGAGCTGATGCAGACTATAAAGGGTTTAAAGACTGAAATAGAATCAGTCAAGAAGGATAATGAAAGGATTCTGAAAACTCAAGAGTAGTTAAATCAAATTCTGATAGAAAAATTTCAGACTGAAGGGAGAAGCAAAAGATCTAAATCTGAAGAAGCTAGCCATCAAAAAGGGTCAAAAAAAATGAAACTAGCTAAATTAGACAGCAGTTCATCATATGAAGGAAGAAGGGAACAACCAAGCTATCACACTACTAGTGACAACAGTGAGGCTGAGCTGTATAACAGAAAGAAAAAGTACAGGCCCTATGAAGAGATTTCTGGGGAGTTCAAGAAAATAAAACCCCCAACTTTCAATGGAGAATCTGAAATAGGAGAAGAGGCAGAATCCTGGTTATTCGGGATGAGAAAATATTTCCAGATATACAACTATTCAAATCAGCTGAAGGCAAGAATGGCCATCTATAACCTTTCGGGAAAGGCGGATATATGGTGGCAAGACTTGAAAAGAGTCAAGGGGATCAAAGTAAAAGAGGTCAATTAGAGCACCTTTAAAAGGTACTTCAAAAAGAAATTTCTGTCCGAACAATACTATGAAGAAAGGGCCAAGGAATTTTATGAGTTAAAGCTAGGATCTATGACGATGAAGGACTTAAACAGTAAGTTCTTAAGTATGTTAAGATATGTGCCATATTTTGTTGAAGAGAAACCTAAAGTACAGCAGTTTCTTAGCTGCCTGCCATATCATATAAAGGACAGAATCGAATATGATAAGCCCAAAACTCTGGAAGAAGCTATGCGAAAGGCTAATTTTTGTTTTGAACAGAATAAAAAGAAAGAAGGGATAGCCAACTGGAAGGCTAAAAAGAACAGTAATCAACTTGAGTACAGGAAAAAGGAGTTTGTACCCCAGAAAAATTTCAAGAATAACAAGAACGGAAACCATTTTAATGGTAAAAACTTCCAGGGAAGCAAAAATGGAGCTGCAAATCATTCCAACAACTTCAAGGGCAGCAAGGATGCTTCTAACAATCATGGAAATTACACTAAGAATTTTGAACGAAAGGATCCTGTTAAGTGCTGGGAGTGCAATGGTCCACATTATGCATCAGTTTGCCCAAATCGGAAGAAACCAAACAGCAATATTCATACTATACAAGATGAAATGACTGTTGGAGACTTTGCAGGGACTATGCCCCGAATCAATGCAGCGTTGGAGAACCGCCAAGCTGACTATCAAACTTCCATGGTGGAAGTAGGAGGTATGGTTAACAAAACCCCTGTAACTATTTTGATAGATCCAGGTGCTAGCCTTAGTTATATTTCACCGCAGATAGTAGAAAAGTGTAATTTGACTGTTGAAAGGTTTGATAACTCTTGGTTAGTACAACTAGCCACTAGGGCAAAAAGGAAGGTGAACTGTTATGTTAGGGAATGTGCTCTAGAGATGAATGATTTTAAAACTACTGTTAAATTAAATGTTCTGCCACTTGGCTCGTATGATATACTTATTGGTATGGACTGGTTAGAACATCATAAGGTAGTTTTAAACTGTTTTGATAAAACTTTTACGTGTGTAAATAATAACTAACAACCTGTAACGGTTAAGGGTATTCCTAGGAAAATTGTAATCAGGCAGATTTCTGCTTTACAACTTAAAAGAGCAGTCAGAAAAGGGTGCAAAGCCTATGCTGTAACTATTACAGATGAGGCAGTTAAGTATGAAATAAGCAAGATAAAGGTTGAGGATATTCCTGTAGTAAATGAATTTACTGATGTTTTTCCGGAGGAAATTCCAGGATTACCTCCCAAGAGAGAATTGGATTTCACAATTGAACTGGTACCAGGTGCTTTTTAATTCCGAATGTATCTAAAGTTAAATTGTTAATTCTGGATGAAGTTCATAAAACCCCTTACTCAGGGCATCCAGGCTACCAGAAGACTGTCACCATGTTGAGAAAAGATTATTTTTGGCCTAATATGAAATCTGAAGCAGCTGAGTATATAGCTAGATGTTTGGACTGTCAATAAGTAAAAACAGAACATCAGCATCCAGCTGGGTTATTGCAACCTTTTCCTATTCCTAGTTGGAAGTGGGAAATAATCAGCTTAGATTTCATTACTGGATTACGCAGAAATCAAAATCAGAATGATTCAATTATGGTGGTAGTAGATAAATTAAGTAAATCAGCACACTTTATTCCTGTTAAAACCACTTACAAGGCTGCAAATATAGCTGATATATTTCTGAAGCAGATTTTTAGGTTACATGGTGTCCCAAAGGTTATTATTTCAGATAGGGATCCTAAATTCACAGGAAATTTCTGGAAATCTTTGTTTAAGGGATTAAACACAACACTGAATTTCAACACTTCTTTCCATCCTTAGACGGACGGACAGACTGAAAGAGTTAATCAGGTATTGGAAGATCTGCTAAGAATGTATGTTAAGGATCAACCAGGTAAGTGGGAGGATTATTTACATTTAGCAGAATTTGCATATAATAACAACTATCAATCGTCAGCTAAGTTCAATCCTTTTGAAATTCTTTATGGTCGTAAATGTAACACTCCTATCTCTTGGAATAATCCAGTAGATAGATTAGTGTTAGGTCCTGAATTATTAAAAGAAATGGAACAGATTGTGAAACAAGTGCAGGAAAATTTGAAGATTAACCAGTCCTTTCATAGCAACTGAATCATTGTGCGAAACCCTAACAAAAATTTTAACATAAGAAATTTATCATTTTTAAATAACCTAGTCACTGTTTTAGAAACAAAGGAACAACAGAATAATAGTTAGCTCAATATCGAGCTTAAACACAATAGTAATATCGTTCACTTGTTTCTCAACTACCAACATAAGCATATTCATATCAACAGAATAAGCAACTAAACAAAAATCACGACCGTGGTGTTCGAATCGAACCCTATCATTCCAGTTTTTACATCAAGAATTTATCAGCAGAGAAATAACCTAGATATTAATTTTACAACAAAAGAAACAAACATAACAGTATTCTTGCCGAGCTTCAGTATCATAATAATATCTTTCACTTGGCTCTCAATTTACCAACAGAGTCATAATCGCAATAAAGAAGACAATGCTTCCACTTACAGTCATATCATAAATATAAAGGGTTATACACCAGTTTCATTTGTTCCTGGACAAAGCCAAAACAAAATGCATGCTAAACGAGCTCAAAAATACAGGAGAAAGTTATAGTAGGTCATATTATAAAATCCTGGGTGAAAACCCTGAGTGAAATTTAAGAGCCCAGTATTAAAACTACAAGGCTGTAACATCATCTACAAACAGGCTCATAGCCTTTGTCTTCTTTCCTTCTATACATTAAAACTTCTGTAGCAAACCCTATCTACCAAAAACAAGAAGAATAAATTACAATCTTGACCGAAGCCGTAACATCTTAATGCAACCCAGGGTTAAACCCGTAAAATTTCATATAAAACATACAGTCAAAAGATTTAGCAAGGCTACTGTAATCACTGTGTTACTTCGTTCTAGACAAAAACCTAACCACCCTAACAACCAGCAAGAAGGAAAGCCACGGTGAAACCAGGCTTACCCGGTAATGCCAAGCGCCGAGGGTTGTGTCTTTTATACCTTCAAGAGTAGCCAGGACCTACAACGACAGCGTGGCTTCAGTTAAAATAAAAACTAAATCTGTTAAACCATTTCTTTTAAACTGGAAAACGAAGGAATAACCTATAACTTACCCGCGAATTGAAAGAAGTTCCCACACACAGTATATAGCCTGTCAACCACGAGCAGAGGAGGTGTAAACCCATCCCTTGTCACTAAAAGAATGAGATGGCAGAAGTAACGAGTGTCTTCCACAATGTAAGCCTTGACAAACACCAAGTCAAAAGACAAACCCACACCTTGACAGGGTCGGCATTGGTAGCACAGGTAAACCCTAGGGGTTTAATAACCTCTTAGTTTCCAACAGCAAGGTATAATGACTCCCCAAGCAATACAATGGGAAAGCACGAAGGCTGGGAGCATCATAGAAACTGCTAGCCCATAGTAACAGTAGCATAGGAAAACCCTAGGATCAAAACCAACTTACAGTTGCCAACAACGAAAAATAATGAGCTCCAAACAACACAATGGACAAACACGAAGGCCTGAGGCAGCATAGAAGCTGCTAGCAGCACAGTAACAGCAGAGACTGAACCAGGAGGGTTTGCAGAGCGACCAAGCCCGAAGGCAGAGGAGAAATAACAATGTAGGGTTTAGTCAACGTTTAAGTATCACAATTGCGTGGCCCTGGAGCAACCACGTAACTATTTAATAATTTGCATGCAGTGGGTCGACGTGCTATAGTTTAACAACGAGAGTTTCCATTATTTTTGTTCTCCAAACAAACTCATAGTTTGATTATTCTTTAGGAACACGATACCATAGCATAACCTATCATGTATACAAAATCAAGGAGTTAGAACCATAACAATGAATTTTGCATATTATATATTGAAGCTTTGCCTTATAGTCAAGAAAACCATGCATTATAAGGGCGATCCAAGATTTAGTCATGGAGTATTGGTAGGTATAGTGGATGGATTCTAATTAAAAAGATTTATAAGATTTTGGGTAAAATTTTGATTTATAAGGTGTTCATAAAAACCATATATGTAGATGGCATTCAAGGATTAAATCTTGAAGTGTTGAAACATAGAGAAATTTACTTCTAATTATAGGAGTTACGCGAACAATGATAGGAGACAGGTAGGTCATAACTAGATTGCCACATCCTTTAGTCTCATGTTAACAAACCAGGGTGTTATCATTCTTTTAAATCTAAAAGAGAATGGGGTGATGTTAAGAACAATGGTTTGCAATTCTTCTACTAAAATGCCATTGGCTATAGTTCGCACAGATAAGGGAAGCCTTGTCATATTATTTCTTTTATATAACTCATACTTGTAGCACTCAAGATACATAACCCACAGTTTTGGATTTAAGTTACTCTAGCCCATTTCAATTGACGTTACAAAATAATAACAACCTCTCTTGTTATCCTTAAGGCTAAATGAGCTTACTCAAGATAGCTTCTAATTTTTAGTTCTTTGTCAATCATAGAAATAAGAACCAAATCCTTTACCATTGTAGTTGTAAATCAAATATATTCTAACTTTAAAACTCGATATGATGCGATAACATTGTGAAAGTAAAAACTGATCCGAGTATGGTCACCCAGTTGGATTTTACAGTGTTAGCAATGAAGTACAAATGCATTACAGAAATTGCATCCAAGAACAAATACCCCATAGAGTTAGTTAATTCTTTTATTTTCAAGAAACATAGCTATCATACTCTCTAGTAGTTTCTAATTCTATAACAGTAAGATCAGAAGGAGGTCATAGGATGAAAGCTACCTTTAAACACTTGATAACAGAGTTAGCATGCTTAGACTTTTTACTGAATGTGTTGGTACGGCTAATTGATTTATAATACTTTAAAGATTATTTGCAGAGACCCGAACATTACCTGTATATCTGTAAGAGAAAGAAAATCTGTTGCATTAGCTCAGAAGCTAGGTAAGCCCAGTCTGTAATGGCAATTCCCCCTTGTGGTTGCAAAACAGAAAAACAATCTGGAACTGTAAAGAAACTCATATTAAAATTTAGTTATAACAAAAGATCATTCAGACATAATTATGATCATTTAAGCTAATCAAATAGTTAAATGACTGCATTTAATAATATTACATGCTATTTTTAAATTTTTCGGAAATTCTGGGTTTTGACACTATCAATGGGGTGACTGTTCATGTTCTTGATTGGAGGCGCATCAGTTGGGCTTCCATGATGGTCCTAGCTATAGGTGTGTACGCAAAGTTGGAGTGGCTGCAGAGGATTGGACCTTGGACCCCAAAAAGGGCATTGACCCTTGACCCCTACCAGGAATTAGGAACCAAAAATGGCCTAGTTGGAGGAAGTCAGTGAGGTTGTGCGCTGAATACCTGTAGCTACACTTAATCAACTATCATGTCATCTTTGGCTTCAATCTCAAGAGAAACTACATCTTTCCAAAAAAAATGTCAATTATGGGTGAGAACCATACAACCAACTTTGTTCTAAATGTTGCAACTTCTTGCAAATAGAATGGATAAGCCACCCCATAAAAAGGTTACACAACATCACCTTTTCCGAAAAATAAAATGCCCACATTGCTCAAGTAGTACAGATAGTTGTTGCATGGATTGTCATTAAGCTGAAACTGTTAAACATGTTAAGCCAAGTTTGAAAGTTGCTAGAGCCCTTTGGGCTTATGTTGTTACTAATTTACTATTCTCTTTGTTGCCCCTCTTCACTAAGAAGGGGTACATTTTATGAACAAATGGATGGTCCGACATGTACGAGGAAAACACTCAGGTTTTGGCAAGTAGTCAAGAAAAAAGTTCAATGACTAATTATTAATATTTTAGTTAAAGCATGAGTAGAAATATTCAAATTAGAAATTCATACCTACTAAAATCCCAACGGTGAAATGTAAAAGGCAAAGATATGCATCCATGATGGCTTGTTGTCCAATCATGAGAAAGGACACCTTAGCTGCTCCCTGCATAATAGCATAAATGTATTATGTAATATTATATATATGTATTCTCTATGTAAACCCATTTTCTATTCACATGCCCCACCAAAGGAAATAAAAAAAGTCCATCCTGGCATGCTCTTAATATAAATATCTTAGCTCGATCAGAAATATGAACTGATGCTTCAAAAGAACATGAAAAATACTTACAGACTAGGTGTTACTATGCTCCATTTGCCGAATCAACAATAGTACTTGTAAAAATGAGACCTATATTGGTTGATATATCAAGGTTTTTCACATAAATAGCATGGCAGAAACAATTGTAATCACAATAAAGAAACTTAATATGCATAGAGGATACAAATGTAACCATTAGTGTGTAATTGACAACTTTATTATAGTACACCTCAACATTTATTGAGGTGGCATTCAAAATAATTGGTGGGAAGCACTCCCCATCATCATCAATCATGGGGCTTTCAACAATTCCCTCCATGTGATAATGTTCATTTTCTCCATCTGTTAAACCACGCCACAATCCATTAGAAGACACCAAGAACATATGGAGAAAAAGGAAAGCTACTTGGTGGATGATATGACATCACATGCATAATAATCAAGGTAAATTCCTTATACATGCATAATAATCAGATATTTAGTTTTCTTTATTTCACATAAACAATACAAGTGATCATTTGGGCTCCTTCTAGAATTCATGGTTTCTATAAACCTTAATGAAAACAAAAATACATTTATTCTACTTGCCAGAATATTACGACTTTCTAACTCAGATATTTTAAACAAAAATACTAGAAAGAATAAAATAAATTATAATTTATCTTTCCAGCTCCATGGAAAAAATAAAACATTGATATTTTTATGAGCCCACAAGAAGAGGACTTAAGCCCTTGCTGATTCTACTTTGAGTCCCAGTTTAAGTTTCATCCTTACTAGAATGATTCGGGGGATATGTAGATTTTAAAGGTGATGGAATCCATTCATATCTTAATTCCATCCTAATTCCAAAATCAGTGCTCATACTTCTCCTGCTACTAGCATTGCCACTAGAACTACAATCAGTATCTGGAAACCATGCCCCTAAAGACCATAAAATAGATGAATTTTCCCTAGCCTTTGGTGTTTCTCTCATAGCCTCATTAGGTTTCAATTATCTAGATCAACTATGGATGGCGCCTGACTAGGACCCAAATGTAGAATAACTTCATCCTGTCGGTCAAGCTAGAAAATCCTCATTAGAAACCTACTATGAGATTAAAACTCCATGCCTTGCAGAACATAAATATGTACCTGATGTTCCACAAAGACTCTAGGTGGTGTACACCATGCACCCTTATATTGCAAACCAAGAGAACACAATCTACTATTTTATGTTATAGTAGAACTACTTGGTGAAGAATGTATGCTCTGTGAGGTCATATGTAAGATCCAATTGATTTTCCACTAAAGTATCTTTTTTCCTCTTGTTGTTTTAATTTCAATTTTCAACAGTGTGAAAATTGGTTTCAATGTTAACCAAGTTTGAAACCAAGAGAAATAGGGTAAAGGATCTCAGTTTTCATCCAAAGAGGCCATGGATCTTGGCAAGTCTTCACAGTGGATTTATTTAGTTATGGGACTATCGGAAGGGAACTCTGATAAACAAATTTGATGAACATGATGGGTTTGTTAGGGGATTTCTTTTTCACAAGTCATGACCATTGTTTGTGTCTGGAGGTAAGTGAAGCATGAATTTGAACTAATTTCAGTTCAGTATCATTTTGTATATATGTTGTGAGATTCGACGTAGACATTAGACGATGGTCAATTAAAGGCAAATCGGGCCAAGAGAGAAGGCAACAAGAATTTAAGCATGTATGTACATATTTTTATTAATGAACTGAAGGTTTCATTATGTTATTGCCTCAATTGAGGCAATTCCAATCTGAATAGCTGAATTTAGATATATATCAAGAGAGTTATCATGCGAGGAAATTAAATCCAATTCAAGATTTGAGGCAATTGAGGAAGGGAGAATTTTGTACATGTGAATGTCTGTATGTGAGACAGACAAGAGAGATACTCCATGTCAATAGAGTAAAGTTGAATTCCTTTATGAATTCGAGACTGAATCTTTGTGTAAATCAAACCCTAGAGAAAACAAGGAAAGACTTGTTAGTTGACAACAATTGTGCATTTGAAATCGTATGGCCATAGTTTTATTGATCACTGATGGATTATTAAGTTGTGTTTGTGTTCTGTGTAAGCGTTGGATGAAGTAAATGTAGGGTGTAATAATCATTGGAAACATAATCAATTCTAATAAATAATTGTGATAGGTGTGGCCAAGATCCGTGAGATCTAGAGGGCCAAGCAATTACAAAATTGTGAAGATGGTGATTCCAGATTTGAAGATCGTTGTTTTGTTTTTTGCAAAATCATTGCTTGGATGTTTTTCTTGAAAGATATTGAATTTTCTGTGTTTCGTGACTTGAAATTACAGTGTTAAAGTACTTGCTTTGATATGGTGAAGGATCAGATTTGTGGAGCATTGGCAAGGGTCTGCGTTGAAAAAGGCATTGTTGTAAGTTGGGTTCTTTGTGTTGAAATTGTGTTAGCTCAATGTTACTCTGCATTAAGTAGTATTGCAATACAATGTTGAATTGAAATTTTGAGTTAAATGTTGGATATGGGAACTGGCCATTGGTATGCCAAATGATGAATAAGTAAAGGACAGAATCGAAAATTGATTGTAAAGGAAAGTTACAAAAATTTCTAGTAACTGTCTCTTATCAATTTGCACAAGGTTGGTTAATGGAATTGCAGAGAATCTGATCATAAACATAGAAAAATAAACCAGAGCATAAATTGAATATAGAGGATTATTGTAGGCAAGCAATTGATAGAGAAAAGTGTGGTCTAATAATCAAGAAGAAATTGGGTGTTGATTTTATTGGTCATAGTTTGGTGGAATGGAAAGGCATTGACTGAGGTATAGCGGATCTTTGATAGATGTTTGCATTAGATTATTAGTGCAAGTGATGATTAGATAATAAGGCTCTGGAACTGGCAATCATGGATTCTCATCTCTATCCTTACCGGTCACAATCACTATGTGATGTCTGCTTCCTTTCATCCCAAGGAGGGTCTAGTTGTTTCGGCATCATTGGACCAAACTTCGTGTATGGGATATTAGCGTCCTGAGGAAAAAAATTGTGTCTCCAGCTGATGATATTTCGAGGTTGGCACAGATGAATACAAATCTATTTGGTGGTAGTGATGTTGTTGTGAAGTATGTACTTGAGGGACATGATCGTGGTGTGAACTGGGCTACTTTTCATACCAGCTTGCCATTAATTATTTCTGTTGCAGATGATTGCCAAGTCAAGATGTGGCAAATGAATGATATGTTTTCTCTCCTTTATTAAGTAAAATTCTTTTTCCTATCTGATAAGGCTGAATTGCATATTTATTATTGGTTTAGTTGAAAATAAAATTTTGGTAAATATCAGTTTGTCTTGCAACTCAGATACAAAGGCTTGGGAAGTTGAGACTCTATGAATGCATACCAACAATGTGTCCTATGTGATTTTCCATGCACGAAAAGACATTATTGTTTCAAATTCTGAAGATAAAAGTATCCGAGTGTGGGATATGTCCAAGCAAACTAGTGTTCAAAATTTCCGTAGAGAGCATGATCGATTATGGATTATTGCAGCACATCCTGAGATGAATCTCCTAGCAGCTGGGCATGACAGTGGGATGATTGTTTTCAAATTGGAGAGAGAGAGTTCTGCATATGTTGTTTATGGGGGCTCAATGTTGTATATCAAGGATCGATATCTCCTGACTTATGAGTTTTCAACTCAAAAGGACAATCCCTTGATACCAATTAGGAAGCCTGGTTCTGAGTATCCCAAACCAAGGGCCAAGATCTTTGTCATACAGTCCAACAGAGAATGCCAAGATATTTCACTTGGTTGCATCTTGACGGTCCCATAAAGATCTCTGTTTCATCAATCTCTTGAATTTGTTTCTACCTCAGAAAGAGCCAAGGGCTTAATCAATCGTTAAAGCCCCCACCCAGAAGAAATTAGAATATAATTGGATTCCATTGATCAACTGCTAAATCTGCAATGTTTGAATGTAGTCACTACTTAGAATCCTCAATGGTTTTTAGAAGTGTTGGTCACAAATCTGCAAAGTTTTTGACTCTCCTACTCCAAGCTTCTTGGTCTTCGTCTGTTAAAGGAGAATTGAACGAAAGAAAAAGGCACAAATAAAAAATTAGAAAAGTTTGTACAAACCACTATTGAATAAACACATGTGATACCTTTATATGTGTACATATATCTAAGTAGTAGATACAAATTTCAGCATGATCGAAGTATATAAGTACAAGTCAGTTTTATTGTAGAAAATATAAAGCGCATTTATTTGATCCAGTTAATTTTATCATCTCAGCGATGATTATGCCACCCTTTCCAAGCAAACACCCAATCTGGTTTGAGGGGGCAAGGAGTCTTGCTGTTGCAAATTTGTCTTATGGGAGTTGGGCCAAGATTTTATTCAACACAACAGATTATTTCAGAAGCATATCACTAAAAATGTGTTTAGAGTATAGACATTCCATTTCATTTTTAGAAGACATGATGTAGGCATAGCAGATGAAAGTGACAAATTAAACAAACTATTAGCAGTGATAAGAAAATCCTCATTTACTCATAACACTCAAATCAACCAAAAGAGTAATGAACATTATGCACCAACCTCGGTGGTCATTAAATGTCTTACCGCAAATGCTAAAATAGTGACAACATGCATATCAGCACCTGTATCACTCTGAAGTCCTTGAATTATGGTGCTAGCCTTTCCAATGATGCCTCCAACCTTATCATTTGAACATAACAATAGAAATGTGATTTCCTCCTGTGGATGCACTCTTTGTCTCAAGTTAGGGCCAGTCTCATGCATCATAGAAACCGAAGAAGGTCCCTTTGAATGATAATCAATACCACCACCAGATCCAACACCAGGAAATCTAGCTCCTGGTATTGTTGAGGATTTTTTTCGAGAAAATATATCCCCATGCGGAATGCCAGAACTCTGAGAAAGATGACCCACAGGTCTAGCAGTAGGAACATGATCATGAATATTTTCAATTATCACATGTCGAGAAAACAATTTATGATTCTTCTCACTGTCATTTATGCATAGCAACCCACTTCTTTTGAAACACTTAATTATCCTCTGCATATCTCTGATATGGGGCTTTTAGTTTAACTATTGATTCTGTATTTGTCTTTCAAAGCATACTTCTCGACAAGCCTTGCTATTGAGGCTCTCCTTTTGGCTTGCATAGCCAACCGGTCACTATAGGTGGTTGTGAGAGCTAAAACAACCACATCAGTGAGTAGTTCACCAGGATTAGAATCGTCAAAATTTAAGTGAGTACTTGCATCCCATTGAGCCCATTGAGCCTAGTGCTTGTCTTTCCGATAATTCTTGGAATGCGTGAAAGCAACCCTGTGATCAGTCAATAGGTCCCAAGCTCTTCCACTCAAAATATAATGACAACTAAACTTGATGATGTCAAGGGGAATATAACACACAAGGTTATAGATCCACACAACCATAGCCCAGCGCCATCCACGGCCTTCAATCCTCCCAAATTCCCAGCTTGTGTAAACAGCAATAAAAGTGGCTGTCAATTGTGCTACTAGGAATGCTAGAAACAGGAGAGCCCCTGGCCGTTCAAGAAATGACCAGCTGTGTGCTCTTGTAACAAAGATAAGTGCTTGGATTATCACACTAACTTGCATATATATGACTGCTATCTCCTTGTGATTGTTGTTAGAAATTGTTGGAGCATGGAATATTCTTTCAAAAAAGTTGGTCTCGTGCATCAAATAATAAAAATATGACCGTCATCATAGCAAGATAGCAACCCAGGCATATACCCAGTGCAAATATCTCATTCAGCTTCCACTGGTCGGGCTCTGTGGAAAGTTTCACTCGGTCCTTTGAGATAGCCATGATTGTTGACATAATTGGTCTCAGATCATCTGACATCGGTGGAGAAAATGCCATGGGAGAATCACAGTTTACAGGTTTACTACAAATTATGGCTACTGTGTACAAAAGCAGGAAGGGTTATCCGAATTTCCAGTCCATTGTATTGCGATTGATTTGTACGCTTGATGATAACCATGTTCACCTGGATCCAAGCAGTCATAGCAGCCTGACTACTTTGGCAAGTATACTTTCCATGGACAAGTTATCAAATTTTCGAGTAACGGAGATCAGTAGTGAATATTTGAATTACGGGATTTCAATTCTGCGAAGAGTTGGGTTAAATGTATTAGATGATAATCATGTAAAACCAATAGTGAAAGCTATAAATATGACCATCGCTAGAGCAACTGAGACTCCTGATAAATGTCGTCTTAGTGAGCTGCAATTACTTGAAGCACAAGAGCAGGAGCGACATAATTTGGAGGCTCTTGAAAATGGCCTTTTGGCTATCAATGGTATACTTAACGAAGACCGCCCATTCGCTCATGCTATCAAATCTTTGGATATAGTTTCAGATAAACTTAAACATGTGAAACTAGTGATCTGTTTAAGCATTAATGATGTGCATAAACACCATACAGATTGTCAAAGTGTTTGCAACACATCTCAGTGCGTTCACATCAGAATTGCGGTACTGGCATCCAATATCAGGCCATGAATGGGAAACTTAGTTTAGATGATCGTAGGGTAGATCAACAGGATGGTAATTCTCCATATGAAGATGACTTTACTAGAAATGCAACTCAAAATGTTGGTGTCGATACTAATGAAGGAAAACTAGATCCTAATGGTGCTTCAGCTGGAGATGTTGAAATGGAGAGAAAGACGGTTGAAAATGAAATTCCGGTAGTGAAGTCACTAAGGGATGATGATAGGCTTGATGCCATGGCCATAGATATTAGACACAACATGAAGGATAAGGAAATGGAAGGCAATGGCAATGATGCTGAAACTCCTCGTAAAAAAAAAGGAAAAAAAGAAAGAGAGGGAGAATGTGGTTTTGAAATAGAACAAAAAAGAAGTTCGTGGCTTGATCGTTCACATCTTTGATATGATCATTCAGGCAGTGGACACAGTGGAGAAGACTAGAAATTGCACAGGGAGAAACGATCCTATGATCATCGTAATGGTTCAGCTTATGGTTTGGTTGATGACAGAGTTCGGCATGACCATGCATTAACCAGTCGGAGGAGGAAGACTGAAGATTATCACACTATGCATCATAAAAAAAATTCCTTCTAAGAGAAGCACTGAAGACCAAGAATCGAGAAGTGTTTGGGGTGGCCATGTTGATCGTAGAACCCGCAACCACGCAACGCCTCCAGTTCATTCCAAATGGATGCATGGGAAGTAAATGACAGAGCGCCATGCTTCAAAATTGAAATGAGTTGCTGCTGATGACAATGCTTATGAGGAAGAACATGTCAAAATAGGTCGCTCCAAATTGGAACGTTGGGCCAATCAGAAAGAAAGGGACGATGCTAGTCCTCACAATTTCTTTACAAACCTCTAAAGTGGCTTCCTTGATCTCCCTTTTTTCTTCCATTCTTTTAATATCGATAAGAAGTTTCAATGTTTGCACATTGAGTTTGTGTAAATATCCGAAGCCATTTAAATCTCTGAATGTCTGTATATTCTAATCATGATACTGAGAATACAACCACAGCATATTGATTTTCTTCCACATCTTCTCCCAGTATTGTTTTTCTAAATGCAAACTGTCTGTAACACCATCACTTATCATGTTCAAATGCTGCTCCATCTGTCGCTTCTCTATAATTTTCGTATACTCTGGGATTACATCGAATTCTGCACCATCTACAGAAAATTGTTTATTTTTAACGTGTTGTTGCATTTCTACCCTCAAGACTGCCTGTGGGATGACACTATTGATGTCGAACCATTGTCTACTGAAGGGGTTGCGGGCTTTGTGCATAGTTTCCCAAATGGTCTCTAAGGTTTTCCGATTATAGATGGATTGAGTCGGATCTTGATCGATCGGTAGCCGGACGGGATCGTAAGCAAAATCACCAATGATTATGTCCATGTATTTCTCCATATTTTCATTCTGCTCCATCTGTTCTTGCTCGATGGAATTAGCAGCGGCCATTCTCTTTCTTTTGTGAGGCTGATATATTTGCTGACCTTTTCTACGGGATGCAGAATGCTCCAGTGAATACATTATCGTCTATGCGTCTCTCTCTCTGAAACTGCTTTAGGAATCTCATTTTTTTTTTAATATATATATATATATATATCTCCTCGCTTTCATTACTTGTATTTGGAGAAGTTTTGAAGATTATTAAAAATATATTTGAAATTTCACCAATTCTTCAAGTACCATTTCTTTCTTGCTATGACATCCCTCCAATTGGAATAGTTATATCCATTAAACAAGAGGATTTTATCATCTAGATTGAGTGCTTGGCTCTAAAAATGGACCTGTTTTCCTTTTGGATCAGCGTTCCAGCAGTGAGCTGTTAAAGTCAACTTGGCTTTGATACCAATTGTAGAATATGTCCTAGACTCTAAGAGGGGGGGGTGAATCAATGTCTCTTAAAACTTAAAAATCTTTTGCCAAAGCACTAATTTAATCAATCATGAAATTTACCAATTATAAATATATATATGAAATATATAACACATATGAAAAACAACACATATATGAATATGTCAAATATCTTTCTATTAAATAGGATTTTACATTACATGGCATTAATGTTCTAGACCAGCTAGATTGAGAAACCCAATTCTCTTACAAGACCCAGCTTGTATACATGACCAAGCATGTAAAGAGGAATCCAATCCTCATTCAGGCTCCAACCTGATTACAGACACCAATCTGTTTGAATGAACACAAGGTCCATATCAATAGTAGAATATCCACCAAGATATATTTTATAATTCTCCAAGACACACTCTTTTCAAATGATGTCTTCATACTTATACATTTTCTTCACACCTATTCATGAACCATTATGTATTCTCATGTACTCACACCTTTTCACGTAATGATGTGTCTTTACATGTAATAAGTAAATAAAGTTTAAATAAGTGTTTTTTTCTTTTTAGTCATAACTATTTTAACTTTATAAACACCATTAGCTCTTCTTCTCCATTTGTTAACCTTTTTGTATTACCTTTTATAATAACACAAACAACCACTTTATATATATGCATTTTTACTTTAGCGCTTTATATACTTTTTATGGCTTTTATAATCTTATAGTATGTCCTTATAAGCATTAGGTCTGTCCTTTTAAACTCCGCCAACACTTTTTAAATAAGACTTCAATTTCATGAACTTAAACAACTTTTTTTAATTTAGATGTTATGTCGACAGCTTTCATAGCAGCAACACGGAAACATCGCATAATTTCACTCTAACTTACACCCACACCACCTCCCTTTTTGAACCACACAAACATCTCCATGTGTTTTCATAGAGATGGACATTCTTCCACCCATCACTGCTTCCTTGTAATTGGGATCTAAAACCACCATGTTCAACAGTGATCTCCACGTAGTTCATGGGTTCATCAAAAACCATCCAAAGCTCTCTCTTTAACGCATCAAAACAACTCCATGTGCCAAATGAGTGGAGAAGCTAGGGTTTTATCTCAACACATCTCAACGTATCTTTGCAAGGTTGTCTTCTATACATCTTCCAGTTATCAATGCATCTTCACTCCAATCATTGAGTTCATAGGTCATCAATAGTGTTGGCTTGGTTTTACAACCAAGCTTAGTGCTATGGGCACCTGCTAACTAGTAGCAGCAGTCTCAATATTAAGCAAAAACAATAAACTAAAACTAAACTAGCATGTGCATTTTTGAATTAAAAAACAAGAACAAGAAAGATAAAAAATAATTTTTGTATTGAAAATGGGGGCAAGCAAGTGCTTGCAATAACAATACCTCCAAGTGATGAAGATAGTTGAGAAGCTCCAAGGATGAGCAGCTCCAAACTCCAATGGGTCCTTTGTCCAAGGTTGCTACAATGGCCAAAAACTCAAGGGAGATTTTGGCAGCATGAGGATAGGAATATGGATGGATGTGAAATGAGGAGCCCCTACCACCTTTTTATAGGTTTTGGTGGTGGGGAATACCATTTGTGGTTTTGTGGAAACCAATGGTATTGACCAACATGGTTTAGGTACTTTTCCCTTCTTTTTCCTTTTTTGAATAAAATTAATATTTTTGTTCCCTTTTTAATATTTTTGGGAATTTTGGACCATTTTTGAGGGTTTTTTATGCTTTTTTAGGAAAAATAATCTTTTTGAGTGGGAAAAGGGGTGTACTAAGGTCTTTTGGTGACCTTTTGTTGGCTTCAGAGGCTCAGATGGTAGAAAAGTGGACAAATGGGTCATGTGAATAAGGAAATGAGCTAGTGAGCACTTTTTAGGTGTTAACAGATTGCCCCCTGATGTGTGAGGGCAGGAGCTCATCGTATGGCCGATAGATATCATAGTTCTTTTGTCTTTTTTCTGGGGTTTTGGGGAGGAGAAGAGACCGATTGGAGACTGGATCCGCGGCCCTTGGAAGCTGCAAAAAATAAACAATATTACATGTCCTCAATATGAATGAGGAATAATCTCTGATAATGGACGAGGCGGGCATACCCATGCTCGTATCAAGACATATACATAACAATTAGTCCCAAGAAGGGGGATCAAATACATAAAAAATTTACTGGCACATCATAATGGTCCAGAGGGGACATTATTTTGGGATGTACTCATGATCATGACATGACTGATCTCAATAACTGATACACTGGAATAACTGATGAACCACTGAAACTTGAAGGTGTCCAACATCTGTAGGGACGCTATGACTATGAGCCATTTCTGGGAAGTATATGTGACTGTATACTCGAGGGAGTATAAAACTGGTGTACATCTGAATACTGTCGCCATGCGCAACCCGGATATCTATAGAAAAAGGTGTAACTGGTTGTATCCATAAGTAGACTCTCAAATGTGGAGGAGTCGGGAGGTATCCGGGGTCTTCGACTGATAACTGAGCGGACCAATACCCTGTGCGATTCTCAACGATGCGATCAAGGTGTTGAAGTCGAGCATGTGAGAAACAACCACTTGGAGAGGCACTGAGGACTCTTCTCGAAATGATTCGTAGGCACTCATCATAAATGGTGATGAGTCCAAGACACAGGGACCTCAAAGTCGATCCTCTGGAATAAATTTGGTTGTCGTCGACAGAGGGAGACCAGCAACTAACAAGGCAATGATGTTTCCTTGATAGGAGCGCGAGGTGTAGAACTGAAGTGTGGTAGTACTGATGGTAGGACTGACATACTTGTGGGGATGGGAAGTAACTGGGGTCATGTAGTGGGTAGACTCAAACTTCCTTTGTTCAGAGCATGATGACATGGTTGACTTGACAGCTTAGGGAACTGACTTGTAGGTGTTGGTATCATTGCTGTTAGGGACTGAAGGGTATGTATTGACTCTGGGGGGGTCAAGCTGATGGGTGCTGTTGAGGGATTCTCAAGGTGACATACTACAGAATACTCTGAACAAAGGCGACCAAAATGGGGAAGTTGCTATATGAGTAGACGTGATCTGTTTTGGCACCAAGAAGCACCATTGGGTCCTTCTTCGTAGTTTTAATGAGCTCCAAGAAGGGATAAAAGTGTGCTATGAAATGGTACTGTCCTGTGGATTTTGTGAGCCCAGGACTGTTCGTACTCATTGGTGCTTTCATTTTTAAGGAGTCTGAAAACGATAAGAAGACTCTGCAGTGGTTATGACTACTGTCCTGTTGGTTTTACGAGCCCAGGATGGTGATTGCTCATGGTCGCTTTCATGTTTAGAGAGTCTGAAAGTGGTAAGTGGACTCCATTGGTGTTCTTTTTCATGAGTTAGTCTCCAAGGCCCGAAAAAGCATAAAATGATGCAAATGGAGAACTCTTCTAGCCGATGTGACTAGAGTATTCCTTTTTCGTAATTAGTCTACAAGGTCCGGAAAAGGGGTAAACTTATACCAGGTAGACGCCATTTCAAATACGTTTAGCGAGCATGAAAGGAAGCAAGGTTGCTCGACGATCTTTTCATTGTTTTAGGAGTCAGAAAAGAGCTTAACATAAACTCCCTAAATGCCTTTTTCGTAAAAGGGATTGCTCGGCCCGAAAAAGGGATAAAATTATACCGAACAAAAAAGGATTGATGGGAGCGAAAAAAGGTCTCAAGCATCATCATGAGTGCGGAAAATTGGATCCGGTGACATAAACATTGTCAAATAGGGGCAACGGCCAATGTGGCATGCAAACCGAGGTGATGGGTGACATTTTTAAAAAATGCCTGAAAAATCTGGAGGTGTGAGCGAGAAATGATCTCAAGCATCATCACTAGCACAGAAAACTGAATCCGACGATATCAAGCTTGTAAAAAACGGACGGCGGCCGATGTGGCACGCGAACCGAGGCGATGAGGGGGCATGGAAAAATGCCCTAAAAATTTGGGCGTGAGAGCGAGAAATTATCTCAAGCATCATCACGAGCGCGGAAAACTGAATCCGGCGATATAAGATTCGTCAAAAACGGACGACGACCGATGTGGCATGCAAACCGAGGCGACGAGGGGGCATGGAAAAAATGCCCAACAAATCTGTGCGTGAGAGCGAGAGATAGATGATGATCTGATGCTGAGGATTCAGACTGATCCGGGGGTTCGGCAGACTCTGGCGGTGAGTGGACTTCTGAAGTTCGCTCAGATCCCACCAATGCGTTCAGTGAGACGGCTCCTGAACAAGTTGGTGAGTTGGTGGGTGCCAGCAGAGGGTGCTTTTATGATTGGGGGATAGAGGTTGGAGATCACCCTCACAGACGTATATTTTCTCACTGGGTTGCCTCGTTTAGGGGAGGTGGGAGATCTTCTGCCGAGGATCCCGCCAGGTGTTGATATGGAGGATTTGTTGCAGACCTTCTGTGTTGATGGGGCCATTTTGCAGAACAGCGCGTTGAGTCTGGGATCACTATGGGAGTGGGACATGAGGGCTGTTGGGGCATGTGTGCTGCGGGTGCTGGGTGCTGCGGTGCCACATCATTTGTCCGGGGAAAAAACTATGATGGTAGACTCTGTGCTTCGGGGGACCTATTATGCTTGGGGTCAGATGTTTCTAGCTGGTGTCTGGAGAGATTTGGACAAGTGCTGTCGAGAGGGAGGAGAGTTCTGTTATGCCTCCTTTCTATGTTGTTTTATCTTCGAGCGGGTGCCGACCTTGCGACCACGGGTGCCCATTCGTGATGGTCTAGTGAGCGAGCCATGCATGGTGCGGTGGGGGCATATGATGCCTCGTGGCGGTGGTCGTGTCCGCGGGTTTTTTACGGAGGAGGTATATGAGCAGTGGGAGCAGATGCCCCTGGTGATTGAGGATTACCCATATGCTGGCATGGACTACCGAGGCGACCCAGAGATGCCTCGAGCCCAGGGACAGGCCTAGGGTTTAGACGATATGTTTTGTGGTTTGCTTGCTACTATATCATGTGATTTGTTTATGATTATGGTTAGATATGTATATGATGGTTTACTTGCATTGTGCAGATGTTGGGCCTGTACCACTGGCCGACTACGTGGCTCGTCGGGGGCGGGCGATGGTGGTTGCTCAACCACCTGCAGCGGTACCACCTCCACGTGGTGGAGGATTTGCGACTCGTGGGCGAGGGGTTGGCCCTCGAGATGATGCCATAGAGGGTGTCAGACAGACATTTGACATGATTCTAGCTGGACTCCCTGAGGATGGCTGGAGAGACTTGGACCAGGATATCGTGGAGCGTTGCTTCGGTGCGCCGCGTGAGTGGCGTTCGCTCTTGTTGAGGATAGCGGTTTTTGTGGCAGAGCACAGGGATGGTGCTCGGGATGACCCGGCAGGGCCGACTGAGAGGAGGATCCGTCTACGGGATGATCCAGCGGGGCCAGCAGAGCGGAGAGTTTGGGCTCGCCATGATCCGGCGGGGCCAGCGGAGGAGGCGCCAGAGGAGCCCAGGGACCCTGATGACTAGATGATATGTATTTGCCTCCAAATGTTGATGAGCATATGGGGAAGCTCTTTTTGTATGGCTGATGTATTTTTTGTATATTGGGTGCTGAGGGCACCTATGACATGTTCTGACTATACGATGATGTATATATATATATATATATATATGATGTTGGTATATAGTCGTGTATGCATGTGGATGCACTTGTTGTCTTTTCGTTCGCCCGTGGAGGCATGTTTGATTTTCTGTATGCCCGTGGAGGCACATGGTATGCACGTGGATGCACATTCTGTTTTGGTATATGCCCGTGGAGGCATATGTTATGCACGTGGATGCATTATTTTTTATGGTATGATGCGATTGGTGTGCCAGTCAAGTACATTGTTGGCCATATGGTCTGCTACACTATTGAGGTTTCTTGGGACATGTGTGAATGAAATGGATTCAAACTGTCGAATCATTTGTTTAGTGCGCAAAATTTTTCTGAACAGACAGGGATCGCGTACCTGGTAATCATTGTTGAGTTGGGAAACTAGGAGTTGTGAGTCCAAGAAAACGTTAAGGTGACATATGCTCATTTGGAGAGCTGTGGCCAAGAGACCGGTCACGGCATCATATTTAGCCTGGTTGTTGGTAGCGGTACCCAAACACACTCCGTCGATGTGGATCAACTCATGTGAAGGGGAATATATTACCCAAACTGCGGAGGCCAGATTGGGGGACCAACGGCTTGCCCCATCAGCGAAACCGACGTAGCAGAGGGGAACATGTGTGCGAACAGGATCAATGGAAGGGGCCGACCGGACAGAAGGGTATCCAGTGGAGATTGTATAAATGGCGGGGTCAAGGCCAGGCATTCCGGTATCTGACCAAGTAAAGATATCAGTGAATTCTTGGAATAGTTTTTGGTATTCTCCAATCTCATGCTCACCGTGGGAGGCTCCTAATGTAATGTTATGAAGGGCACCAGGTGGGTCAGAGATGTCGATGTGGATGACGGGAGAAATATTGGCCATGTTATTTTCCTCAGAGGCATCAGGAGTAGGAATAGGATCCTTCAACCAGTCGACTTTAATAGGATTGGACTCAACCGCGAATTGGGTAGCGGTGGTGGATGAGGTCTCTTCTGGGAGGAAGTATGAACGATGGTCTATGTCTTCCTCAGGATCATCCGGGGCAGTAGGAGCCTCTAGAATATCTTTATCACTGCTGGAGCTGTGAGTGGTCAAGTCAGTTGACGAGGTTTGGGTGGTTGAAGAGATCATATAAATGGTGTTGATCTCTCCGGATGAAGATGATGCGGGAGGGTAGATCTCCTCGATAGTAGGGGGCGCCGTCTCAAGATCCAAATTATTCATCTCATAGAGAGCTGCTCTGTAATCTGGAATATCAGGACAGTGATGTGAGTAGTGGCCGTAAATACCGCATATCGCACATGGGTGGTTGGTACGCAGTGATTTGTCACGAGGCATGGGGTTTGGATCGAGTTTGACCACTGGGATGTTGGGGTCGTCGTCAAGCATTTGCATGTGTTCCTGTAATGCAGGTAGCTATGGACACTGATGGGTTGGATGTCCTAACTCATCACACAACGAGCATTTTGGAGGAGCACGGAATACGGGGGGAGGTTTAACTGCCTTGGGTGGGGGTACCGCAGTGTATGTTTGTGGGCCTCTGCCCCCAGTGGGTCTGATGAGTGGAGGGGGATTCGTCGATGACGCAGGAGTAGTGATACCGGGAGGTGGTTGGGTAGAAGTAACAATGGGTTGCACCGGTTGCAGGATGACATTTGGTGTCGGCGGGGGTACGGGAGGTGAAATATACCACACAGGTAATCCCAGGGTTAACTCGGGGAGACTAAGGGTAGCCATAACTGGGGCGCTTACTACGCCCGAGGGAGGGAATATAAAGGGGATGGTGTGGATGGGTGTAACCCCAATGTGACTAGGGACCAATGGTGGTTTAGGGAACAAGGGTGGCTGATTACCGGGTGTTTGTGTATTCTGTAAAAGAGTACAGAGGTCAGCGATGTGGGTCTCCGGTGACGGTGGTGGAATAGATTGGAATGTAGAAGTCATCGGCGCCTCGGAGTAAAGTCCGGGTCCTACTGAGGAGACGAACGAGGTAGTTGCACCACAAACAGGTTGTTCAACCATGGGGAGAACATTTTCAGGTGTGGCGAGGGCCTTGGGGTCGTAATAGGTAAGTTGGTCGACCTTGACCACGCGTCCCTCATGGGGGAACATCATAGTATGGAAAACAGATGAGGCAACCGCCCGCATGGCATACATGTAGCTGCGACCTAGTAAGAGGTTATAGTCGAGTTGGGCGTTGATGACCTCAATGTCAATGAACACGGTTTTACCCACCAGTTGGACGGGGACATTAGCTAAGAGACCTTGGGGTTGAGCCGAACGGCCGTCATAGGCTCGCAACGCAGTGGTGGACTGCTGGAGAGTAGGGGATCCCAACTTCTGCTAAACGAATGTAGACATGACGCATGTAGAGGCCCCTTCATCGATAATGCACCGATGGATGACAAGATTTCGAACGGAAACGGAAACTTGGAATGCTAAAGTAGAAGGTAAGCATGGTTCGAACTGGTCCGAATCGAATGTCATCAGTTGTGAATCATTGGGGTCAATGGCGCCAATGGCAGAGAGCAAAGTCTTGCACTATGAAGGACAGTTTTTCAAAACTTCTAAAGCAGACATGGCTGCAGGAGACTGGGCTAAGTCGTCTACGATGTTGTAATTCGACGCAGCGCGAGCATTGGGATTATTGTTGATGCGATGAAGTGGGAAGCGAGGTGCTTTAGAAGCGCCATCGAGTGGAGCCGGAGGTATACGTAACGTCTGATCTGTGGGATGAATGTTAGTGCTCTTGTCGGCAGGAGGGGCTTCAGAGGTGGATCCATATTGGTTCCGACGGGTTTGGAGGTTGGCATCGGCGGTTGACATCATCAACAAGTGGTCAGTACCTGAATCAAACATGGGTTGATCAGGGGCTGCATAAGTGATCTGTTGTGGTGGCACGTTGCCCTGAGGGGGAGCTAACGACTGAGTGTTCACTACACCTTGGTTTGGAAAGGGGTTTTGCAGCACCAAAGGTTGATGTTGAGGTGGTGGAGGGTTGGGTGGCGGCTGAGGAGCCGCTTGCCCTTGACGATGGGCATCGTCGGTCCAGAGTTGCCGAGCTCGCTCCAAATGTGGGCAAGAATGGGTGTAATGACCATAGACCCCGCAGATAGAACAAGGGTGGTTTGTTCTGAGGTTATTATTTTTAGGCTGCCTGGGATTACAATCCGGATTGCGGTTGGGAGGGGCAGCATTGTTATTTTGTGGAGGATTGGTAGGTGGAGGACCTTGCTGATGTTGTTGGTTATTACCGCGGTTACGACCTCTACCACGGTTCTGTTGCGCACCTTGGTTGCGCTGGTTGTTCTGGTGCTGGGGCTAGTTGTGCTGTGTGTACACTTGCCCATGAGCAGTGGGAGGATTTTGGTTTGCCGCAGGTGCAGGAGCAGGTTGTGGTGGATAATAAGCCTGTGGGGCTAGAGGTGGTCCAGTTACCTGCTGGGGTTGTTGGTAACCCTGAGCTATTGGAGGTGTTGGATTAGCTGTCGCAGCTTGCTGCGGGTAATACATTGGTTGAGGTGCAGCTGGGAGGGCGTATGCAGGTGGTGCATGACCAAAGCACTGAGGTGGACATGAAGGTCCATGGGTATGGTGGTGATGTGCCATGGGAGCATATGAATTGGTTGCTCCAGATTGAGAGGTAGCCCGCGAAAGGTCGGGACCATGGCTAGGATGTGTAATCGAAAAGGGTTGGGGATGCGAGGCCATACGACCAATGATGCCATCAGCGGCATGGGATGCCCCCACGCATCGTGTTGGGATGACTCGCCCCGAGGGGCGTCTGGTATAATGGTATACAGATAACCTGACTGGGCGTAAATAAGGTCAAACTGTTGGGCTTTGAGGATGGCCTCTTCTTCAGATTGGGGTCGTTCGGATGCCACATCCTTCGCAATGAGAGGGAGGAGGGATTTAAGAAACCAATCTAAGAAGATATGGTCATCTAACTTGATTTTGCAGAGGCTTCGGCGTCAACGCCACTCATGAATGTGGTCAGTGATGTGGGTGGTCGTGTTCTGTCTGCAAGATAGTAGGATCTCAACTCCCGCATCATAGCAGACAGGTAACTGGAAGAACTGCAGGAAGGTCAAGGCAATGGATGTAAAGGTGGCATGCGTCCCATGGTTCTACTCGATATACCACTTAGCTGCAGAGCCAGTGAAGGTGCGCTATAACAGACGGAGGTGGACTGAGTCGTCCACTATGGAGTTGGGGGAACACCATAGATGGAAGGACATGATATGGTTCTATGGGTCCTCACCTGCCTTGCCCTCAAACTTAGGGATGTCGGAGGGGAGTTTGGTGGGCATTTGAGGCCACGCAGGATCGTGTCTGATAGGATCATTGGTGAGCCTGGCTAAGTCTGGTAAGTTCAGACTCGCCATGTATGGTAAGCTAGCAGATGTGGTGACTGGGACTGGGACATGCCTAGTCATGGTGGTATGATGTAGGGGTCCAGTAGCGCCTAAAGGTATGCTAGGTATTGAAGGTATGTGTCCTCCAATAGGTGTGGTCTGGTATGGGCCAGCGCTTCCAAGTGCAACATGGGTTACACTTGGGGTAGGAATAGTAGTGGTGATTCCTGGAATCTGGGTTGTGGTAATCAGAGGGGGTGTGACCCCTATGTTGGGAATACCCATAACAGGTGGTGGCCCTGTGTTGGGAATTCCTATAACAGGAGGTGGCCCTGTGTTGGGCATTCCTAAATGTGGAGTGTCTGCCATATTAGACATACCTAGGGGGGTGGTGGTTGCCATGGATGGCACTGCAGCAGAAGGGTCTGTGGATGTCTCACCTATGGTGCTGGTAAAAAGTGGGTCGAATTGTGTCCCAGCGATGGGGTTGGTTGGTAACAACTTGGTAGGGTTTTCAGATTCTGCCTCAAAATCAAATGTGAAGTGAGGCGTGTCAGAATCGGATGACTGTCTGTTCGACCGACGATGTGTCGAGTCAAGGGATAAGGATCAGCGTCGGTGACGTGGCGAGCCAAGTAGACTGAACTCTGGGAGTTCGCCCTGAAGACGACGAGAGCGTCTAAAATTCTCAATGGTGAGAAATAAGTTTTTTGTGAAAAAATCTTGTGTAAAATGGTAATATATAAAAAAACTCCAAACCCTAATGCAACCAAGGGTGCAAGAAGGGGAGTGAAAATGAAGGCTCTCAGGCCAAAAAATCAACCTCAAAAAGGCACTTACTATAGCAGCTGTGCTATAATAAGTGGAGGGATGCAAAAAATGGTCAGAGTACCAACATGCAAATAGCTTCTAGAAAAAATAGGTGTAACTAGACCAAAGGTGGATTGTATCATGCAAACACCTAACTAAAAGTATTGTGAATCAACAAACTATATTCTCTGCAAGGTGATGAAATCCAAGTCAAACAATATTGAGTGTTGAGTCAACGGCTAGATATCCCCCTATCAGGAGGGACACCGGGTAATCAATCCTAAAGAATGGCTACTAGGATACTCCGTTCATGACACGTCGAGAAAAGGTAAATCTGCCGTTTGGTCCTTTTAGCGCAATACCCCCATACAGGGATATCCCGAGAACTGCGAATGGTAGTCCTTCGGTTACTGAATGGATTTCGGTATTCCACTCAGGCTTCCGGAACCATCCTCACGACTTCAACCCTCCTAGGGGAGAGGCCTTTACATAAATCGGTTGTGACCGTGCCAATAAATCCTAGGAGATTTTGGCTCCCTAATGGACAACTTCTGTGTCTCAAATGTAATAACTGAGGGGTGTTATTGGAACACCTATCCCCTCAATACTACCTAGCTACAAAGTTCTTTTAATGTTGCCCAAGTGGGGTTAAAAGTGGGTTGAAATTAGGGTAAATTTTAAGGCTCAGTTTAAATTATGTGTTTGAGTGGGTGCACGTGTGATATTTTAAACTGAAATTGAAAAAGTAAATGCTAAGTATTCAAAAAACAAAGGATTTTTTGAAATAAAAAGCAAATATTATGACTTTTTCAATAAATAAGATTTAAATGCTTTGCAAAGACTATTCAAAAAACAAAGGATATTTTGAAATAGGAAAGCAAATAATATGACTTCTTTGAGAAATAAATGGATTTCTTTTTCAAAAATTGCTATGGGCAAGAAATCAAAGAAGTAAACAGCAAAATTTTTTAATCTAGATAAAATGCAAATAAATCCTTCTTTCAATTTCTGAAAATTTTTAAAAAGACTTTTTCAAATGTGCATTCTAAATAGTAAAATTTTCCTATGGATGTAAACAATGTTGGAATCTTAGTACTATAAAATGTGCTATGTGGGCAGAAAAAACAGTAAAAAATTAATTTTTTAAACGGATCGGCTGAATGAAAAAATTGGCATCGCGGGTTTTGACAGAACAGCCGCGCTGGACCGCGCGGGTTTCTGTCGCACAGTCGCGATGGGAAGCGCGGGTTTCGGCCGCGAAGCCGCGATGGACCGCGCGGGATTTCGTCACACAGTCGCGATGTGCAGTGCGGAAAATGTCTGCGAAGTCGCGATGTGCAGCGCGCTAAATGGCCGCGAAGCCGCAGTGAACCGTGCGGAAAAGGGCCGCGCAGTCGCGATGAGCCGCGCGACTGTTGGGAAAAAAACCGCGAGGCGAAAGCCGTACGCGGATGCCGAAAAATGAACTCAAAAATTGAGAATTTCGTGCTGTTAATGGCTAAAAAATGGGCCAAGGTCTAGAACAGCAATGGATCTACTGTCTAGAGTGGCAGATCTATGAATTAAACTACCTAATACTATCAAAAAGTAAGATTTAAAGCAAAAGTGAGATCTAAAGATTCGAAAAGCAGTGGAGTCGCCAAAAACTGTTGGCTTGGGTTTGCAACCAAGCTTAGTGCTATGGGCACCTGCTAACTAGTAGCAGCAGTCTCAATATTAAGCAAAAACAATAAACTAAATCTAAACTAAAACTAAACTAGCATGTGCATTTTTGAATTAAAAAACAAGAACAAGAAAGATAAAAAATAATTTTTGTATTGAAAATGGGGGCAAGCAAGTGCTTGCAATAACAATACCTCCAAGTGATGAAGATAGTTGAGAAGCTCCAAGGATGAGCAGCTCCAAACTCCAACGGGTCCTTTCTCCAAGGTTGCTACAATGGCCAAAAACTCAAGGGAGATTTTGGCAGCATGAGGATAGGAATATGGATGGATGTGAAATGAGGAGCCCCTACCACCTTTTTATAGGTTTTGGTGGTGGGGAATACCATTTGTGGTTTTGTGGAAACCAATGGTATTGACCAACATGGTTTAGGTACTTTTCCCTCCTTTTTCCTTTTTTGAATAAAATTAATATTTTTGTTCCCTTTTTAATATTTTTGGGAATTTTGGACCCTTTTTGAGGGTTTTTTATGCTTTTTTAGGAAAAATAATCTTTTTGAGTGGGAAAAGGGGTGTACTAAGGTCTTTTGGTGACCTTTTGTTGGCTCCAGAGGCTCAGATGGTGGAAAAGTGGACAAATGGGTCATGTGAATAAGGAAATGAGCTAGTGAGCACTTTTTAGGTGTTAACAAATAGAGAGGTTGCAGGTCTTTAATCTTCATGAGGTCGCAACAACAATTTTAACATAGTACGAAAGAGTCTTCATGCGAAAATTATCACTTCACACACAACTATCATTTGGATTCTTCTTCAATGAGCTTCATCGGTAGCCACACCACTGGATCAATGTAGCAGGCACCATAGGTGCTTCAATGCTCTTCATCACAAGTCTCCACGATGGGAGTCTCATCAACGAAGCAACAATAAAATGATACCAATGCTTCACGGTCGAATCCCAACATAGGCCTCAATGACATAATGATAGCTACCACCATGATCTAGGTAAATGTATTGTTGCAACTATTGCAATGTCGATCAATAGATTTCGTCAATGAGTCTTCTATATGGAGAGTTGTCTAAACCCACGGTCTCAAAAGCACAGAGCAACTAATCACCTCGCACCATTCATTCTTCACAATGGAGAAATCACATCTTTCCAAAGAAGTAGTTCGCAAATCTAGAATAGATGTACAACTCCAATCATTGATGGAATACATAAAAATTGAACTTAACGCAAATGAAAATGCAGTTTATCTAACTGAGATACTTTAATGTGGTCATTCTTCGGGATGGTTTCCTCAAATTCCAGCTGCATCAATCACTGCGTCATTTTTAGATCATTCTAGCTTTCATACATCAAGAAGACAAAACAGTCTTCACGCAGAGAGGTCACAACTCTTCTCACTGTAATACCACAACCTTCACAAATGTCTTCAACGCATGCATTACTTGACATACTGCTTTGCCTCTCTTTTATTTTGTCATGTCTAACTCCATGTTTCTTCTCACATGCTTTAACATATCTGCAGGGCTACTATATCCACTAGGTTCCTTGGTACCATCACAAACCATGTCATCTCCATATCCCTGATTGACATCAATGTCAATCCTTCAAGCCAAGTTGCCAACACCTATCCATCATGTGCTAACAATAGATACTACCTTAGCACTCAAAAAACCTCAAGATGATGTAGTCATTTCCAATTTCATATAGAACATCTATAACAATCCTAATTTTATAGGGATAAATTTACACTTCAAGAGTTGGAGATCATAGTATTGGAGGAACCCATGTGGAAGAATCGTTTCCTTATATAAGAAACACAAATTTCTACCAAAACAATATAAGTTGCTCCTGACAAAACACTAAAAATCAACAACCATTTAATTCCAGAAAAAAGAAGAAAAATTGATCCACCTCCTTACCAAATAACAAGAAGCTTTTGTATGGATTTATCCTGACATGAAGGGAGTCAATCCAACCATTTTCCAACATCATATATACATAAGAGAAGATGTGACTCCTATTAGACATCCTCAGAGAAGGATGAACCCAGCTCTAAAAGACATTGTTAAGGCTAAATTACAAAATATTATTGATGTTGGATTCATATACTCTATTTCAAATACTGAGTGGGTATCACCATTAGTGATTGTCCCAAAGAAAGGGGGGAAATGGAGAGTCTGCATAGACTATAGAGAACTTAACAAAGCTACAAAAAAGACCATTTTCCATTTCCATTCATTGGCTAAGTACTTGAGACTTTAGCAAGGAAAAAAGTTCTTCTCCTTTTTAGATGGATTCAGTGGATATAATCGGATTCAAATTCAACTAGGAGACCAAGACAATACCACAATCACTTATCCCTTGGGAAAATTTTTCTACAAGGTCCTCCCTTTTGGACATTGCAATGCCCCAGCTACCTTCCAGATGGAAGTCTTGAGCATTTTTTCTGGTTTTGTCCATGACCGCATGGAGATATACATAGATGACTTCATCCCCTATGGAAATGGATTTGAAGAAGACCTCACCAAATTAGAAAATTTTCTTAAGAGATGAATTGAAATGAACCTTTTCCTCAGCAATGATAAATGTCAATCGATGATGGATGAAGGAGTAGTTTTAGGTCACTATGTCTCTGCTAAAGGAATCACACTTGATCCTGCAAAGATACATGTCATAGTTAATTTGCCTCCACCTTAGAAATAGAGAGATGTTAGGATTTTCATAGGAGAATATGGATACTATAAGTGATTCATTCAATATTATAACAAAATAGATGCTCCTATGTTCTTGCTACTAACAAAAACTAAAAAATCCCCATGGAATAGTGATTGTGAGAAAGCATTTGACCACATCAAAGAAAATATTATGGAAGCCCCCATCTTGCAAGAACCTAATTGGGAAATTCCTTTACACATTCACTCTGATGCATCAGATAGAGAAATTGGTTCATTTCTAGGCCAAGAGAAATACAAAAATCCTTATGCAATCTACTACATCAGCAAAAACCTTGTAGGTGCATAGCTGAACTATACAGTCATAGAGAAGGAATTATTGGCAGTATTATACTCAATCAACAAGTTCATACACCATATCATTGGATATTAGGTATTTGTCCACATTGACTATTCAACAATTAGATATTTAATGAATAATTCAGATGTTAGTTGTAGGGTGAGAAGATGGCTCTTACTTTTCCAATAATTTGACATAACCGTCTTACATAAAACTAGGAAACATAATGTTGTAGAAATGTTTTGTCCAGATTGAATCATATTGTAGATGATGAATTCCTTGATCAACACCTTTTTTCCATTTCTGCACATACTCCATGGTTTGCTGATATAGAAAATTACTTACCTACTGGTAGGTTCCCTCAACATTTCACTTCCAAAGAAAGATGCAACATAGTAAGGAAAAATGTTACATTTTCATGGATTCAAGGATACCATTTTAAGCAAGGACCAGACCACATCCTGAGGAGATGCATCCGAGAAGATGAATTCCATGACATTCTTCATGCTTGTCATAATGAACCACGTGGGGGACACTATGTAGCGAAGAGAAAAACATACAAAGTTCCACAAACTGGATATTACTGGCTAACATTACGCAAGGATGTAGCAGCTTATTTTTCAAGGTGTGATGACTGTCAAAGAATAGGTAAAGCAGCACAAATACATGAGATGCTTCTCCATCCCCAAATAACCATGTAAGCTTTTGAAAATCGGGGGATGGAATTCATAGGACCTATTGACCCACCATTCAAACTTGAAACATCACATACTAGTATGCACTGACTATCTAACAAAATGGGTGGAAGTAAAGGAATTAACATTAGCAAATGAAGAATTAGTAGAAAAATTCCTAATAGAATAATTATGCACAATAATTGGATCCCCCAGTGCACTTGTTATTGACAGGGTACCCAATTCACATCAGGCATGATAGAATATATCCTAAGACTCAATAAGGTGAAACAAAGACAACCATCATGATCTGGTTCATGTCTAGGAAGCACGAGGGGGACAACAGTTCGACTGAATGAGTCGGCTCTGTTATGGAGGAAGCAATTAATAATAAGCATAGTGAGCAAAGCAGGATTACACTACACAGATAAACACAAATACGCATAGACAATATGCAAGAATGCGAACTGATCTCTATTACTGTAAAACAAGTCTACGACATGATAAGATTTATCTATTGATTCATTGATGTATGTTACAATATTATACATGCTTATATAGATTTATGAGACACTTGGGTGCCTTCCCATTACGTTCAGTTACAAAGAAGAAGTTGGAATGGTTCAACAGTTCAACTGTTACAGTCGACTGGAAGACAAAGAGACAGTTTGTCGAAGTTCGATAGTCGCTGGTCACATGTCGACGCTGCTTGTCGATGTCACGAACTGTGAGGTTGTTGAACATGTCGAAGATGCAAATGTGTCGAGGTGTGTCGAAGTCAAGACTCGTCAGAGTTGTGTCAAATTCAGAACCTATCGGAGATAACTTGTCTAGTTGAAGTTGTGTCAAAGTTGAAACTTGTCGAAGTTGCATCAACATTGATGAATTTCCAACTGTGATGCGGATCAGACCTCCTTCCTTAAGAAACAATGGACCCCATTGTTTGCTCGTGAAGGTGAGGGAACTTGTCAGTCAATTCAGTAACAGAGTACCACTTTCCTTGAGATGGGATCTGGCCAGCCTCGGCAACCTGAAACAAGTGAATTGTGTTCGTCCTTGTATGGCATACTCATCGTCCCACAATGGTGTCACAAGGAAGAGGCTCCTGAACATCTAGATGGATGTCTTAGGGTTCTGTCATTTACAAGTTGTTCTATTCCAACAAGGTTGCATGATATGGTCGAAGTAGATCAACATTGAATACTGGATGCAGACCCAGGCATGTAGGAATGTCGAGCTGGAAATCATTTTCTCCAATCTGTCGAAGAATACTATATGGACCATATCCCAAAGGCTTGAGCTTTTTGAATGGGCCTGTGAAGTGCTCCTTCTTGAGATGTAACCAAACCTTATCCCCAATTTGGAATGAATGAGGAATACGATGCTTGTTGTGTTGGAACTTAGATTTCTCACTTGCTCTGTGCAACATTTCGTATGCTTGCTTTTGGATGTCGCATATCTGATCTCTGAACTTGACTGCTTTATCAACTTCTCGCTGGTTGTAGTCAATGTCGCTCAGCTATGTCGAGGAGTTGATCAATTCGATAGGAACTGAGGGTTGAAATCTGTAATAGACTTCAAATGGACTCTTGCATGTAGAGTTGTGTTGAGCACGATTGTAGTTGTGTTGGATCTATGAAATACTTTCATCCCATGTGCGTTGATGCTAGTGATTATACATGCGAAGTAGTTGTACTACCAAGTGATTCACAACTTCTGTATGTCTGTCGGTCTGAGGATGGAAAGCTGTCGACAATGAGAGTCGTGTGTCTAGCAATTGCCAGAGGGTCTTCCAAAAGATGCTGAAGAATTTGGCATCTCAGTCGGAAATAATGGTTGTGGGTAAACCAAAGTGTTTCCAAACATGTGTAAAGAAGAGCTAAGCAGTCTACTGTGCTGTTGTGGTCTTCTTACACGGTATGAGAATGGAAATCTTAGAAAATCGGTCGAATACTACTAAGATCGCATCATACTGATATCTGGTAGAAGGATAACCCGTCAAGTAGTCCATAGAAATAGATTCCCATGGTCAACTAGGAACTAGTAGAGGTGTGTACAATCCCTGTCGTCAATTAGGTGGCTTAGCAATGGCGCAAACCACGCATGATCGAATGTACTTGTTGACATTGGATTTAAGTGTATGCCAAAAGAAATACTTATGCAAAATAGCAAGTGTCTTTGCTACTCCAAAGTTGCCTGTAGTCTTTCTATAGTGCGCGCCCCAAATGAGATGCTATAGGTGCCCACCAGTCGGTACACAAAGCTGTCCAAGATTGTATAGAAAGGTGTCTCTCAGGAAATAGTCGAAGTCTGAGGTCAATGACTTGTTAGTCTGTAACTGTCGGTATACTGCTGAGAAGTTGATGTCGTCCTCATACGACTGTGGCCAAGTGGTCATGTCGTATCCCTGCATACTCATCACTGTCAAAAGGAAAGTAATGGGTGGTCAACTGAGGAAATCGGTGACGACATTAGCTTTACCTTTCCGATACTTAATCACCAATTGGAATTGTTGTAGGTAATTAATTCACTTGAGTTGTCGGGTTGTCCGCAACTTTGATTGTGTCAGAGCGAATTGTAGAGGCTTATGATCAGTGAGAATGACTATTTCCTTGCCAAGGATGTAGTGCCTCCATTGCTTGAGAGCTTGCATAATGGCGTATAGTTATTTTTCATACGTAGAGTATCTTCTAATTGTGTCGTTAAAAGTATCAGAATGAAAACCGATTGGATGACTAGACTGAGTGATCACTGTGCCCAAGGCATAGTCTGATGCATCCGTTTCAATCTCAAAGGGCTGATGCAAATTGGGTAACACAAGTACTGGTGCAGTGCAGAGATTGTGTTTGAGTTGTTCAAAAGATGCTTGTTGTGTTACTGTCCACTAGAAGACAATTTTCCCATTTCCCTTCATCAACTGATTCAAGGGCCAGGCTATGTGACTAAAGCAGAGTATGAATCATCGATAAAAATTCGCCAAACCAAGAAAACTTCTTAGTTCTTGAATGCTTGTAGGAATGGGCCAATCTTTGAGGATCTGTACTTTTTCTGGGTCGACGTGAATGCCTACAGAGTCAATTACGTACCCCAAATATTTGATGTTGGTCATCGCAAAAGAGCACTTGTCCATGTTCAGATAAATCCGATGTTGCTGTAGAGTGTCGAGGACTTGTCGAAGATGTCCGAAATGTTCTTCCCATGATCAACTGAAAATCAATATTTCGTCGAGGTAGACAATAACCCATTTTCCAATGAAATGTCAAAGAAGGTTATCCATATGTCGCATGAAGGTCACAAGTGCGTTGGTTAAGTCGAAATGCATGACTCACCATTTCAACAATCCTTCCTTGGTTTTGAAAGCAGTTTTCCAAACATCTGAGGGCTCGATTGGAATTTGATGGTATCCCAACTTGAGGTCAAGCTTAGTAAAGAATTTAGCACCTTTCAGACAGTCGATAAGCTTGTCTATCCGTGGCAAAGGGTACCGATTCTTCACTGATATTTTGTTGAGAGCTCCGTAGCCGATGCACATGCGCCAAGTCCCATCTTTCTTCAGAACTAAGACGACTGGACTTCCACAAGGAGAGGAGTTGGGTCGAATATGACCTTTGTCAATTAATTCTTGGATCTGTCTATGAATCTCTTCATTTTCAAGAATGGATCTTCTGTAAACAGATGCATTAGGAAAAAAAGAACTAGGAAAAAGTTCAATGGAGTGTTTTACCTGACAATGTTGAGGTACTCCGTCTAGAGCTTGAAAGAGGTTTTGGTACTCATCGAGAATATGATCGATTTGCTGCTTTTGTCAAGAGCTGCATTGGTCGGTGACTCGACTCATTGTTACAATCTTCTTAGATTGTTGCGGCTTGATCATGATTAATGCGAACTTCTGTGCATGATTAATGAGCTTTGTTGTCTGTTTGGAAGATATCAGTGCAACCGTCGGTGTAGGTTGACGCTCTGGTATGTTGAACCATCAATTTTGGATTCTGACAATCACCTTCTAAGGTTGTGACTGATAAATTCCATGTCTATCCCAAAGGTAAGGTTGGGACTATGTAGAGTGGTGCCACGTCGCAGATTACTTCATCTTCAAAGGGATTTATGAAGTAGGTGAGTTTGCATTGTCGAGTGATCCGAAGTTCTTGTCCATCCTTCATCCAATGGATGTTGTAAGGCTAAGGATGTGGAGTGATAACAAGACCTAGTTTCTTCACGCGGTCTTCAGAAATGAATTTATTCTAGCTCTCGTTGTCCACAATCAGATGCAATGGGTTTCTATGGACCCATATCCATGTATGGAATAAGCGTTCTCATTCCTCCTCGTCAACAATAGTCATGGCTGTTGGAGTGGTCGAGGTCAAAAAGGTTGTTGTGTATAGATCAGTTTCTTCCATCATCTTCTCAAATGCGTTGGAGGTCGACACTTTTGCCAAAAATGTCTTCTGAGCTTTGCATTTAGACGTATCATGCCAAGATGAGTGGTAGTAATCACACCATTTTCCAATCGGCAGTTATTTGCTACATTCCCTCTTGTGAAAAGGCTTCTTTCCGTGGTCTGGCTTTGGTGGTGTCAGCAAAGAAGATTTCAACTTTTCAAATTCGGTTGGTGCCTTCTTGTCGGGTGGTGGTCCTGATGTAGGCTTTGTCGCGAAATGTGCTTTTCCGTTCTACTTGGTTTCTAGTTTGCTGGCGTAGTACTGGAAAGCATCTGCAAGCGTATTGACAGTCAAAAATTCCATCTCATGTTGAATGTATTGAGACAATCCGCTAATGTACTTCAAAACAAGCAATTTCTCTTCTTCTTGGACGCCAAGTCTAGCCATGAGTCGATAGAACTCTTCGGTGTAACTTTGTACTGATTGGTATTTCCATTGCCTTAGTTGTTGCCACTTCTTATACTACTGCTCGAGGTATTTAGGAAGGTAAAATTCCTTTCATATGTGTTCGACGAATTTATCCCATGTTTCGATGGGGTCTCCGCTTTTCTCCATCTTTGTCGAGAGGTTCTCCCACCAGTAGTGCACAGAGGTTGACATCTTTAAGGCTACAATGGTGATCTTTTCAGCTTCCGAGAGTTGATTTATATCGTAATAGGATTCCAATTGTAGTACCCAATTGTCGATGGATTCCGCGTCAATCTTACCTTCAAGATTCAGTATGTCCAAATTCATTTGCACTTTGAAGGGGATGATTTTATCGGAGTGAGTTCTCGTCGAAGATCCTTCAGATGTCAAAGCGAATCGCATGAGAATCTCATTGAACTGGGCGAACATTTTAGTCCATTGTTGAGCCAGAGATTGTTCAATAAGCTGTGCTGTATTGTCGGGTGCATGTCTATCGTTTGTTTCTTCTGTCATATTTCGAGGTAGCGTCTGCTTGGATTGCTGAGATTGCGAGCGATTTTGAACCTGCATAAGTCAGGTAAATTCGAGGGAAGTGTATACGCAGAAATTAAGCATGAAATTGAATGCTCTGATACCAATGATCCGGGTCGTGTCCAGGAAGCACAAGGGGGACAACAGTTCGACTGAATGAGTCGGCTCTGTTATGGAAAAAGAAATTAATAATAAGAAGAATGATCAAAGTAGGATTACATTACACAGATAAACACAAATACGCACAGACAATATGTAGGAATTTGAACTGATATCTATTACTGTAAAACAAGTCTAAGACATGATAAGATTTATCTATTGATTCATTGATGTATGTTACTATATTATACATACTTATAAATATTTTTGAGACGCTTGGGTGCCTGCCCATTACGTTCAGTTACAAAGAAGAAGTTATAACGGTTCAACAGTTCAATCGTTACAGTCGACTGGAAGACTAAGAGACAGTCTGTCAAAGTTCGACAGTCATTGGTCGCATGTCGACTCTGCTTGTCGATGTCATGAACTGTGAGGTTGCTGAACATGTCGAAGATGCGAATGTGTCGAGGTGTGTCGAAGTCAAGACTCGTCAGAGTTGTGTCAAATTCAAAACCTGTTGGAGATAACTTGTCGAGTTGAAGTCGTGTCGAAGTTGCATCAACATCGATGAATTTCCAACTGCGATGTGGATCACATCATCTTATCATCCATAGGAAAATGGCCAACCAAAAGTCACCAATAGAGAGATAGAGAAAATATTGACAAAAATATTTCGAATTCACCTAAGTGATTGGGAAACCGACTTCATGAATTAGGATGGGCACACAACACCACATGGAAGGAAACCATAGAGATAACACCTTATGAGTTGGTTTATGGAAAAAGAATCATGGTTCCCATTGAATTTGAACTCAAAACATTGAGAACAACAGTAGGATTTTCCGTGGACCTATCAACAACATAAAATGGGAGATTTTTCCTACTCATCCAACTAGATGAACTTGGAAAAAAGGCCCTCCATCACATCGAAGTAATCCAAGATCAAAGAAATATATGGCATGAGAAAATCATAAGGACAAAGGAATTGGTACCTTATCACATTGACATCATCTATGACAATGGATCTATCAGAATATTAACCATAGATGAATATCAAGTACCAATGCTAGTAAATGGCCATATACTCAAACTTTATAAGAAGCCTCTCAATAAAACAGAATTCACAGAGGCATTGAAAAAGGAAAAACGATATCTAATAATAGGGAAACAATGTGCTTCCCTAACTTAAGTCATCTTGGAAGTCTAAAAAAAAAGAGAAAAATTATCAGACAAAAACTTCTCTTGAAGCATCTAAGATAGGTTAGCAAATTGAAAGCCTCATCTAAGGCGGTCTATCAACCTATAGAAGCAATGAAAATTCTCAAGAGAAAACCTCTTATGAGGCTCTTAAGAAGAAAAAAAGAGAAAAAAGAAAAAAAAAACAACACAAAAAATTATCAATTTTACTAATAATATGAAGTTGCAGGTCACCTCACAAATTTTACAAAGAACACCTTTCCAAAACTTCTACTACAGACAAGGTGTCGAAGAAAGACAACCTACAAGATTTCTACAAAATGTAGCACTTCTACAACATGTTATCAAACACCAAGCACATCATCCCCAACAGTAGAATTAAGACAATAAGTTATCTAAAAGTTATTCTACTCATCTAAATACCTAAATTGAATATCTTATATATAGTTTAGCTAGACTGTGTACCATTATTCATCAACTTGATGAGGACATCAAAATAATTATGTTGGGGGGAGAGGAAATTTAATTTCATATGCCACATTTCTTCTATATGCCAAATTTATTTCATATGAAAAAGTAATCCTTGCACATGCCAAAAGTCACACGAAAATGGAATGAACACATTTCCATATCAGAGAAATTTAATTGGTTCAGAAAAATCACAAGATTACGAAGTCATGCGAAACAAGGGATTTGACGGTTATTGTAAACCACCACTAGAAATCAAAGCCTAAAATCATGATCATAAAAAGAGGAGAGATAGATGGGATATACAGCACAAGCGATCACTCCATTTATGCAGGAAAACGAGATGAATACATAAGTGGGTAATTATGAAGAGATTAGGCAGTTGGCGAATTTTTAAAATCAACAAGTTATAATGATAAAGAATGTGGCATGACATACAAAATCAATGGTTGTTTCTCACCACCCGGAGCATGGACCAACATTCGTGGACCTCAAATTAACAGAGTCTTAGAGAAGGGAGTTCATAGTAGGAAGCCAAAACCAAGCGGAACTAAAGCTGGGTAATTCGAAGACCTTCTATAGCAAATTTCGCCCGTACTCTCATTTTGTTAGAAGAATTACCATTTCCAAATTCCTTTATCGGAAATATAAGGAAGTTTGTAGAAATGACTAGGGGTTTTGTCAAAAGAGAGCCAATAGACCATGCAAAACTATTAAGGAACCCCAAGGCTATAGAATATTTTCAAGCTCTAGGATGGGTTCATTATTTTCAAAAGCTATAAGGGTATCATGAGGGGTTGACTAAGGAATTTGCTAAGAATATGAATAAGGTAGATGATGATACCCTTAGAACCTTGCTAAAAGGTGTTTCAATCGAAATCATCAAGGAATTCCTCAGTAGAGTTATTGGGATTCTAAAAGGAATTGAAATGGGATAAAGATAATAGAGAGATCGCGCAGAAGGAAAAAATGTAGTTATTTTGGTTCATCGAGAGATACAAAGAATTCAAGGGGAGTGTGAAGAGAGATTCAATTCCAAAATCCTAGGGGGAAGTGGCTTTGATCATCATGAAATACATAAATTGTGATGGAAGGCATGCTTTGGTACATGCCTATCATTTTGCATTTTGAATATTTTGAGGAACCATAGATGGAAAATACCAAGGAAGAACATCAACCTTCATTGGTTCCTATTTAAAACCCTTTCCTCTATGAGTATTAAATTCTAGTTAGGGAAGATGGACGCCCTATCCCATCGTGGGTTCATCAAATTGTTAATCTGCGATACGTTGGCAAGGGAATACACTCCCTTGTCATGGGGAACATTTCTAAAAATTAATGATAGTGAAATGCATGTATTTCACAAGAGGGAGCATCAACATCTTGAAGACTAGATGACTCTGCAAGCACCAAAACCAGAGAATCAGATGACACTAGATGTGAAAGAATCTCAAAATTTATTCTAGATGGACCCATATACAAGTAAACAAGGAAAAACCAGTTGCATGTCCCATAGGACTAGGGATAGCACCAAGAGAATAATAAAATAGGGGACCCAAGAACAACCTAAGAAAAATATAGAAGAGAAAGAAGTGGTAGATACCTTGATTTAGATGAGAGAACTAGAGAAGACCCAACACAAAAAAGGGTCACTAGTATCTAGAATCCAAGACAACAAAGGATTTACCCAGAAGAGAAGGAATCTAGAGAAACGGGGTTCAAACAATATAGTACAAATTTCAATTTCAGATACAAACTCCCCTCATAATCAACAAGCCTCAAACATAGACTAGCCAGACTCGGGAGAAACTTTTCATAAGAACCAACAAAATGTAGAGCAAATGGAGATTCAGGAAGATATGATTGATTCCTCCACGAATGATAGACATACAAGCATTAAAATCCATGAAATACTCAATCAAAAAATATCAAGAAATTTCAAAGCTACATAATCAATTAAAATAACTAGAGTAGGAATTTCTAAAATGGAAAAAGACCACCCATACTGTGAAGGCCTTGAAATCTTCCAATGCTCAAGGGCATCGAGAATATGAGATGCATCCATTGTAGGAAAAGCTCGAAGTTACCAATATGCATTATTTGGAGAACAAACAAAAAATAATCAAAGAAAACCTCCTCCTCAAATGAGAATTACAGAGTTGTGAAGCTAAATTGAAAGATGAAATGAAGGAGAAGGACAAAGTGGAGGAGAAATTAAAGAGAAGTTTCAAGATGATGCTAGGGATAATCAGTTCTAAACCACCTTCGAGGTTGTACTCAATATTTATAAAGGAAAGGTGGCTATGGTATCAACTTAAAAGAATACAATCAGGACAATCAGAGCCCCTGCACACTCCCAAATATTTCATAGATACATGTCAGAGAGTAGGAGAGTTAGGCAAGGATCAACTTAGTGAATTCTATTTGCATAACTTTATCCTACCAAACCCCTACAAATGGTCACCAAACCCCTACATAGGGGATGTCCAATAGAGATTTTTTTTGCTTGGATCTCTAATGAATACAGGATAGCCACCAAAATGATCCACTAGTTTGAAACTGAGAAAGACACCCAACTATGAATCAAGGAAAAATATCCTATTGTCGATATTGTCCTCACATCTCACAAGTTGTTTATTCATGATGATGAGATGGCACCATCCCTAGAGGAAAGACAAAATTTTTCCATAACACATTTCAAGGACATAGTAACAAGGGAAAACAAGAACATAATCATACATCTAAATGCCAAAAGATGGAAGGATATTACTTCTTAACTTTAACAACTTGTGGTACATTCACCATATAACTTAGAGAACGGGCTCTTTAGATCCTCTTTGTATGTTCCCACAGTAGAAAAAATGGGATTACAATGGATTGGCCAGAGATTCATTCCACCTCTCCTTTTATCCAGTGCCAATAAATATTGGAGTGAGGAAGAGGAGGAAACTAATTGGGAGAAGATTAGAAAGGACATAAGATTCTACCAAGTAGGGGCAATGACTAGTTGTTATGCTTGCAAACTCAGACCAACATAAGAACTTGAAACCACAAAGGAACCTAGATCAATAGTTTCATTTCACAGGGATGTGCAACAGGGTAGTTGGGGGAGATGATGGCTCCGAATTTTGGGTAAGAAAAGGCATTTACTTTCTCCATTTTACCAATCATTCATGTCCTAAAAAAAGTATCATGGTAGCAAGTTGATGAAAAATATGTACATTCTAGCTAGGATTATAGAAAGATTTCAAATGATCTATTTAGATGTTGTAGTCTTTATTTTACTTAACTAAGTTGCATATATGATACTAATGGGGTTGATTGCCAACAAAACCTTCTTGACATAGGATTAAACTGGCACTTTTTGACAAATGGAGATCACAAGCCCAATTTGGTACGAGAACTCAATCATCACTGCAGATCATTCTCAGTTCTAATTTTTGACAAAGTTTGGCTCCGATTAAAGAAGTCCCAGTTTTTGGACCAAATCATTTTATTTCAATGCACAGTTCAAATAAAGACTTAGTAGAATTGTATTATTTGGTTAAGACACTATTTTTCGACAGTCCACAACGCTCACATCAAATGGAGGCCTAGTCCCCAAAGACCAAGTGTGTCCCAGCAGATGCCACCATTCACGATCTTGTGCATGAACACTTAATTCACTTGCACACTTAGCTCAACACATGGCGCATTCTTTTGAAGAAAACTAGAAGTATATGTTCGTAGGTTATATAGTTTCTATATTTAAACTAGATGGCCTGGATAAGAAAAGCTAGCGCCCATTCTGATATGACATTACTATTTTCTGTAATCGTGAATTCTTGAGACAAGTTTTATATTATTCACACTTTTCTACATTTTAATGACAAGTGATTTGATTCCTATACTTATATGAGCTTCGTCGCGTTCATGTCTTTCCTTGAATCAACGCCCATCCAAGGTGAGGTGTGGGAAATTTTGTGTTAGACTAGAATTAGATTTTACATATGTTTATTTACAACCGAGTACTTGTTGTAGTTTCCTTGCAAATTGTAGAAATTTTGTGTTGTTGAAGTAAAGCGTTATTTCCAGACTGTTTATGAAAAGAGTAATTGATGCTTGTTTCATGCACTTTCAAATTCAATGTTATTTATTTCACATCAGATCTTGTTTTCTGTATTTTGTATGAGCCAAAATCCTCTACTTGTTATGACCACTCGCATGAAACATTAAAGCTGTTGATTGCCTGTCTTTTGCAATTTGAAGGTAGAGTACCAAAAGGGATTTCACTAAAGCTTGTAAACTAGAGAGAAATCTCATGGCGCTTGTCTCTTCTGTTGCTAGATAAGGAACTAAATTCCAAATAGGAAATTTAAATCTCATGCTCTAGCAACTCTTAGTTAAAATATTATTTACTTTTGTTTTTATAATATCTAAAAGCTTCATTGTTTTGATTGATTAGATTAGGATTTACATACTACTAGACATAATTAGCTCCATTATAGTTTCATATATTGTGCAGGTCCCTCATACGATTATACGAATCCTTGGGTTGATGATTAAAGTAAAGGTTTAGATGCAACATTCTTGGTGTTCTATTATTCCAACAAGATATAGTAAATTACTGCTGATTGATTAAGCCAGTCAACTATTATCCTATGTTTTGTAGCTAGTTGTTAACTAAATAATGGAAACAAAAAGTACAACACTAAAACAACAATGACCTAACCAAATCATAATCAACTACAGTTACTTAGCAGGTTGGAAAATCAAAAGATCTAATCTTAACCATCTATATGATATGACCTTGAAAAAAACCAGGACTAGGGAGGAACTTGAACAATAACGACAAGTTTTGGCTCACAAAGAAGACATAGGTCAAAGAAGAGGAGATAGACGAAGAGTGTAAACTATATAATTGATTTTCCTCCCACTATTTAGAAATTTGGTTTATTACACTTGAATCATGGAGGGCATATCCAATGATCTCTCAATAGAAAATTAGCCTAAAAAAGACTACAATGAAAGAGGAGAGCTACCTTCAAGCATTATTGAAACTATGAGGAACTTGCGAGAAGAATTAGAAGTTTTAAAGATGAGAATGAAAAAATGGTAATATCTTAGGAGGTACAACAAGAGTTGAATGTGATTCTTCCACATAATCTAACTGAAATAAAAAAAATAAAAATAAAACAGGGAAAACTACCATAAGGATAGATAAGAAATATCGTATGAGGAAATTGAATCATCTCCAAGATCCTCTAGCAAAAGTGATTTTACTTATGAACATTCAGAAAGTGAAGACTCCAAGATTCAATCTTATAAGAAGATGAATGTAACATACCTGAGAATCCAAGTTAGTATTTTAGTAAATTATTCAAGACTTTTCATAATGATCACTGAACTACCTATTATAACACTTCTAAATATGAAGTTCTATTCCTAGTACATATTTCATTTGTGTGTTTCCACCTTAATTAAGGAAAATTTCTTCTTATAACATTCGTTGATAGTATACAGAATAAGGTTATCATTGGAATTTAAGACAGTAAGGAGTTCCACAACTCCATAATAAAATTCATTTGTATTAAAGACCATAAGACAACCATCCTTGCAGCAAAATAATGACGACATAATATTCAAGCATCCTAATCACATATATAACCATTCATGTCGATGCAACCAATACCTTTATAAACTTTATTATTTATACAACCCAACTTACCCACTCATATAATATAACTTTTGCTTGTTTGAAAGGAACTTAATGATAGATGGAGCTAGTTTAAACAACAACACCATCATACTTACACATATGAGAGAGACCATATATATACTTGGTTCACCCAAATATATGGGCTACGTCCACAAATAAATGTCACATATTGTACTATTTATCCAAAATAGAGGGTTACATCCCGAAACACAGTTGTTGCAATATTTACTTTCCACTTTCTCAAAGCCTCTCTCATAGAGAGCATTTTCAAAATAATCAGAAGTATGTAAACGCACCCTATTCGTCAAGCGAAATTATAAGGACATCTCATACTAAAATAATACAAGGGTCGATTATCTAAACTGTTCTAAACAATCTAGATTCACTGTCAATATAAGGATCACTCTATCAACAAGAGAAATAAACACATACATGCAGAATTCAATCTTTTAAACTCTGTTGAAAGGCATAAACTCTATCAAACAATAAACCATATTTGAGATTTATATATAAACAAAGATCAATAGGGATCAACGATTTCATTGCAGCAATAGTAAGCAAATATCACAAGGATCAATGTTGGCATAACACAGAGGTCAAAAGATGGATCACGCTGGCATAAATATAAAACATAGATCAACACGGATCTATGCTGGCATCTACACAGGAAATGTATAAACTCATGTATATTAACCCCACCGATCTGAATACAGAAATGCGTCAACATCCACTGAAGTAAACTAATAAAGTTCGATCCATCGATCAAGACGCAGAACGCATTCAACACAAAAGAAAACTAAGAAGATCGATTCCCTGAATGCACAATGCATTCAACACAGAATATAAATACGCATATCAATCCAGAATGCACAAATGCATTCCACACCAAATATAAACTAAGTAGATCGATTCCCTGAATGCACAACCGCATTCAACACAAAAATATAAATATGCAAATCGATCCAGAATGCACAAACGCATTCCACACCAAAATATAAACTAAGTAGATTGATTCCCTGAATGCACAAACACATTCAACACAGAATATAACTAAGAAGATTGATTCCCTGAATGCACAATGCATTCAACACAGAATATAAATATGCAGATCGATCCAGAATGCACAAACACATTCCACACCAAATATAAACTAAGTAGATCAATTCCCTGAATGCACAATGCATTCAACACAGAAATATAAATATGCAGATCGATATAGAATGCACAAACACATTCCACACCAAATATAAACAAGTAGATCGATTCCCTGAATGCACAACCGCATTCAACACAAAATATAACTAAGAAGATCGATTCCTTGAATGCACAATGCATTTAACACAGAATATAAATATGTAGATCGATCCAGAATGCACAAACACATTTCACACAAAATATAAACTAAGTAGATCGATTCCTTGAATGCACAATGCATTCAAAACAGAAATATAAATATGCAGATCGATCCAGAATGCACAAACGCATTCCACACCAAATATAAACAAGTAGATCGATTCTCTGAATACACAATGCATTCAACACATAAATATAAATATGCAGATCGATCCGGAATGCACAAATGCATTCCACACCAAATATAAACAAATAGATAGATTCCTTGAATGCATAATGCATTCAACATAGAAATATAAATATGCAGATCGATCCAGAATGCACAAACACATTCCACACCAAATATAAACAAGTAGATCGATTCCCTGAATGCACAATGCATTCAACACAGAAATATAAATATGCAGATCGATCCAGAATGCACAAACGCATTCCACACCAAATATAAACAAGTACAATATTCATTTACATTTACAAAATAATAAGGGTACAAAAGAGGGATATTACAAGGAAGAGAAATAGTGCATGGAATGAGTTAAAAGGTGAATTTAAGAAAATTAGGACACCCAGTTTTGATGGATAAATCAAGACTGGTGAAGAGATCAAAGCTTGGTTGCTCGGAATGAGAAAATACTTTAAAATGTACAATTATTCCAACAATATGAAAGCACAAGTGGTGATTTATAATTTGAATTAAAAGGATTTTATTTTGTGCATAGATTTAAAAATAATGAAGCATTTTATTTTAAAGAAGACAAGTTGGAAACAATTTAAAAATTATTTTAAGAAAAAGTATTTTGAAGAGGCATTATGATAGGAAAATAAAACAATTTCATGATCTTAAATTGGGGCACAGAGGCAAAGGATGAACTCACCAATAAATTTTTGGAATTGTTGAGGTTTGTGTCATACATTAGATATGAGAAAATATGAATTTAGTGTTTACGAAATAGTACACCCCAGTCCCATTGAGATAGGGCTGTGTTCGATGAACCAGAAAATTTGGATGAGACCATAAGGAAATCAAAGTGTTGCTAGTGTTGCTATGACTGGTATAAGAAAATATCATAAACTTCGAAAGGCTGGAAGGTAGAGCTAACAACTGGTGTACACAGATCACACTTGTTGTAAAGGTAGGGTTGACCATAAATAAAGTAAATTCTATAAATGACTTGGAGCATGCTAATGAGTGTCAAAATGAGATAGGTTCCCAAATTAACCTTACCAGTCGACAAGTGTAAATTTAATTAATCGTCATATTTAATACCAACCTTGTCACACATTCTGGGTCATGAATGTAATCTAGTTTACAAATCCTATCCCACGAAAGGAGATAAACATTAAAAACTAGATTCAAGTTCAAAAGACCGTGTACAACCTTTACATAAACTATAATCGTATAATTAAATAAATAGTTTGACTATCCCACTTTTCCATAGTATAAAAGAATTTTAAAATCATAAGTCTAGGTTAGTAGATCATAAACAAATGTTATGAATACAATCAAGGAGAAAAATATATTAACAATAGGAGATATATATACACCAACAAGCATAGCATACCCAAGAAATTAATTGATGATTATACCAAAAGCATGTAATTGAGGGCCTCAACAATGCATGACAAGTCTAGATTAGACTTAAACATAATAGGTTTACTATGCAAATCTTGATATCATTTGTTTAATGCTCTTGTGCAAGTTTTATAAGCTCCCATGGTTTTGAACAAAACTACAAAATGATTTATTGTTAAATACTATATTAAGCATGAGTACCAACTTCACCTACATTGAACATATGAACCTACAAATTTCTTAACTTTCATCACCTAAATTTTTTCCAATGCCCTTAACAAGAACTTTTCATATAAAAGAAGAGATGTGTATAGAGGTGGAAGTGTAGGAAGCCAATACTTGGTACAAGTTTAGTGAGATCCTAAATAGAAAACCAAAAGAAAATTGACATATACAAGTTGGGGTATTTTACATGTGGTATGAGAGCATGGTTCAACATTTGGAGACCAATGGGTATAATATTTTTTTTAAATGTATATAATCTTTTCTTTTGATAAAAAGGACTAACAAAGTACTAATGGTGAATTTTCCATATTGATTGCAAGGAAGACTATTGATGGCTCCCACTTTTGGCTAAGAAAAGGCATTTACTTTATGCATTTTATCAATCATTCAAGGCCTAAAAACAAGTATCATGGTATCAAGTTGATGAACAATGTGTACATTCTAGTTAGGATTATAGAAATATTTCAAATTATTTATTTAAATGTAATATTCTTTCTTTTACTTAACTAAGTTGCATATATGATACTAATGGGGTTGATTTCCAACAGCACCTTCTTGACATAGGATTAAATTAACACCTTTTGACATATGGAGATCACAAGCCTAGTTTTGTTCAAGAACTTGATCATGACAACATATCACTCTCAGTTTTAATTTTCTATGAAGTTTGGATCTGATTAAAGAAGTCCTGGTTTTTGGACCAACTTGTTTTATTTCAATGCACAGTTCAAACAAAGACTCAGTAGAATTGTGTCTGCTTTGGTGTAGACACTAGTGTTTGATGATCCATAATTCTTACATCAGATGGATGCCTAGTCCCCGAAGACCAAGTGTGGTCCCATAGATGCCACCATTCACGATCTTGTGCATGAACACTTACTTCTCTTGTGCACTTAGCCAACACATGGTGCATTATTTTGAAGAAAACTAGAAGTCTTTGTTCGTAGGTTATACAGTTTCTATATGTAAACTAGATGGATTGGATATAGAAATCTAGCACCCATTCTTATATGACATTACTATTTTTTGTAATCATGAATTCTTGAGACAAGTTTTATATTGTTCACATTTTTTACATTTTAACAACAGGTGATATGATTCGTATACTTATCTAAGTTTCGTAGAATTCATGTCTTTCATTGGATCAAGGCCCATCCATGGTGAAGTATAGGAACTTATATGTTAGACTAGAATTAGAATTTACATCAGTTTATTTAAAACAAAGTACTTGTTGTAGTTTCCCTGCAAATTGTAGAATTATGTGTTTGAAGTAAAAGAATTATTTCCATATTGTTTATGAAAAGAGTAATTGATGCTTATTTCATGCACTTTTAGATTCAAAGTTATTTCTATCACGTTTGATCTTGTTTTTTGTATTTGGTACGAGCCAAAATCCTCTGCTTCTTATGACTACTTGCATGAAACATTAAAGTTGTTGAATGCATGTCTTCTGCAATCTGAAGGTCGTGTACCAAAAGGGATTTCACTAAAGGTTGTAAACTAGATGACAAATCTCATGGTGCTTGTCTCTGATGTTCCTAGATAAGTAACGAAATTCCAAGTAGGAAGTAAGATCTCATGCTCTAGCATCCCTTAGTTAAAAGATGATTTACTTATGTTTTTATAATAACTAAAAACTTCAATGTTTTGATTGATCGGATTAGGATTTACATACTACTAGACGTAATTAGCTCCCTTGTAGTTGCATATATTGTGTAGGTCCCTTATAAGTTTGTATGAATCCTTGGGTTGATGATTAAAGTAGAGTTTTAGATGCACCAATCTTGTTTTTGTCTTATTCCAACGAGATACTGTATTACTGTTGATTGATTAAGCCTATCACTTTTTGGGGCCGTTGTCGGGGAGGCATTCCAAATCACAAGGGAACTAAGAATAATTTATAGTTATTTTATTTTGCATGCATGATAAGTAGGCTACATTTGGAGAAGCTCGAAACGATGAGAACCAGACATATTATTTCAATTAGGTCTCTCTAAACTAGCTATCAGTTTTTATTTTCAATTTTGCAAATTAGATAATTCATTTCAAATTCTCATACTCACATACCAACAAAAATCCTAAAAACGGAATAAAAATAAAAAATAAAAAACACAGTCCTCGCCTAGTATGAATTCCTAGAGCCATGGATAATTTTGGACGGTTCTTACCAAGGACCCTTGTTACAAACAACCTAGATCAATCCATAGGAGAAGGGGGAAGGAGACTCCTGAAAAAATCCCTCACAATCTTGAAGTTAAGTCCTACCTTTCCAACCTATGAGAAGAAGACGATTTGGTCTCTTTGGATCTACCTCAGAAGAAGAAAGCAATGAGTCCTCTATTGATCAAGTAGAAGAGAGAGAGAATGCAATGATAGATGAAGAAGAAACTTTAATATTTGAATTTCACATTAGGGGATTTGATGATAAATTATGAGGCAAAGATGAAGAACATCAATCCAGTTTCCTTAGCCAATTTTCATGGCCTAACGTCTGAAGATCCATACACCTTCTCATTTGAATTTAAGGTGGTCTATAGAACCTATGACTATACACTAGATGCTTAGAAACTGAAGAGTTTTCCATCTACTCTGAAGGACTCTGCCTTACGATGGTTCATGAGCTTAGAAGCCAATAGCACAACCTCTTGGGATCAAATGAATGATACCTTCATAGAAAAATATAGGGACTATTGTAAGCCTACGAAAACAAAGGATGCGATTTTCATAATGAAGTAGGGAGATAATGAATCATTAGAGTACTATGAAGAACAATTTCAACTTAGCTACAAGAGAGCTCATACTTTCACTCTATGTGATGAGTCCCTCAAACTCGTACTCCTTATGGGAGTTAGGGAGGAACTTCTAGACACCTTGAACCTATGTTCCAATGGTGACATCTATCAGCAGGACTATGATGAGATCAAACAGATATTCATAAATCATTATAGATCCATAGGATAGAATCCTAGGGGTAGAAACCTTTCCTTCCAAGCATCCAAACCCTCTAGATCCACTCTTACCAAATTAGATATAGGGAACCTTCTAGATGACATGAAATCATATATGCTACACTCTTTAGCATTACAAATGGATACCATACAGAAAAGAATGAAAAAAGAGGAATGAGATAGAGCCTTAGATATCTTATGTCTTGACTGTAGGAAGAAGCATAAAAAGAATGCGTGTCCACTGAACCTATTGCAAGTCAGTACCAAAAAATTGAATGTTTTGGAATATGCTTTAATAAACACCCCATAGATGACTATCCCTACCTAGGTCTATTTAAATCCAACCTTTACAAGCCACCAATAGAACCTATCTGCTGCATAAACCCTAGTATAGAAAGGACACCAAGGCCATTCCAACAACCTTATGGATAGTCACAGTATCAAAAATTACAAGGGTATAAACCTTATCAAGCATATGGAAAACCACCTTACAAATAGCCTTGTAGTCAACCACCATTTTAGTCAACCTATGCACATTAACCTCTTATGAATTCATAGGGGCATCAGCCTTATTGTCTACCTAAATGGGCACTTGTTGGAAAAAATAAATGTAAAAATATTCAACAAGTACCTCCTTATTATGGGAAACTTTTTCCTTCCATGGGATGGAGGCTAAACCAACAATAACCTTCTCTTATGCCTCCTCCAGTGACTAACCCCAATCATCTACAAGCCTAAAATCCTACCCATTCCGCACCTAGGCCACCTCCGCCAACACAACCAACTCCAAATCCCAACAACAGGAAATATCAACCTGTATACAATAGTGAAATGACCAACTATCCAACATACTCTCTAAACATAGTAGAAGCTAATGAGCTGCAATTACGATCTAGAAAAATAGTGACACGGCCTTCTACATCTGATAATGTAGAAAATTCAGACAGACCTGACTCTCCTGAAATGAATCAACTCTCTGATGGACAACCTGAAATAGAGGAAAGGAGTATAATGGATCCTCCATATCTTGACCCTCCGTATCCTCATAGATTGCAACCCAAACAAATACAAAAACCTTAAAATCCTATTCTAGAGGAGCTAAAGAGCCTGTGTGTCAAAATACCACTCTTACAGGATATTAAAGAAATCTCAATCTATATTCAATACATCAAGGAATCATTTATAAAGAGACTAGGGAGGAAGAGAAAAGATCATTCCAACAATAATGTAGTAGGTAAACTAACATGCTTGATGCTCAGAAAAATTCTGAACCCAAAATATGTTGATCTAGGCAATCTTGTGGTAGATGTATACATTAGGGGTAATCTGATTCAGAACACTTTGATCGACTTGGGTGAAGCAATAAACATGATGACTAAATACACCATGTTAGGACTAAGCATTCAAAACCTCCTAAGGCGTACCCCTACCATTCTACAATTAGGAGATGCTTCTAAAGTCTATCCTGGAGGTATTTTAGAAGACATCCTGGTCTACGTAGATTAATGGTAGCATCCTACTGACTTCATTGTCCTACATACTAAAGCTAAACTTAATGGATATCCCCTTATAATTGGAATACCTTGGCTCACAATAGATGATTCCCATATCGATTGTAGGCAAGGGGATATGACCATTGCAAATGGTCCATTAAATAAGATATTAAACATCTATGCCACATCCAGTCCTCACATAGATATCGGAATCCCTCTTTGGGAACTAGAATAAGATGACTTTGATCAAACTATCCATCATGTGCTAACCATAGATACTACCTTAGCACTCAGAAAACCACAAGAGGATGTACTCATTTCCAATTTCATATAGAACATCTATAACAATCCTACTTTTCTAGGGATCAATTTACACTTCAAGATTTGGAGATCATAGTACTGGAGGAACCCATGTGGAAGAATAGTTTCCTTATATAAGAAACACAAATGTCTACCAAAACAATAGAAGTTTCTCCTAACAAAACACTAAAAATCAACAACCATTTAATTCAAGAACAAGAAGAAAAATTGATCCACCTCCTTACCAAATACCAAGAATATTTTGCATGGAGTTATCCTAACATGAAGGGAGTCAATCCAACCATTTTATAACATCATATATTCATCAAAGAAGATGTGACTCCTATTAGAGATCCTCAGAGAAGGTTGAACCCATCTTGAAAAGACATTGTTAAGGCTAAATTACAAAAGATTCTTGATGTTGGATTCATATACCCTATTTCAGATAGTGAGTGGGTATCACCATTAGTGATTGTCCCAAAGATAAGGGGAAAATGGAGAGTCTGCATAGACTATAGAGAACGAAACAAAGCTACAAAAAAAGACCATTTTCCATTGCCATTCATTGACCAAGTATTTGACACTTTAGTAGGGAAAAAGTTCTTCTCCTTTTTAGATGGATTCAGTGGATATAATTGGATTCAAATTCACCTAGGAGACCAAGACAAGACCACAATCACTTATCCCTTGGGAAAATTTTCCTATAGGGTCCTCCCTTTTGGACTTTGCAATGCCCCAACTAGTACCTTCCATATGGCAGTATTGAGCATTTTGGCTGATTTTATCCATGACCGCATGGAGATATACATAGATGACTTCATCCCCTATGGAAATAGATTTGAAGAAGCCCTCACCAAATTAGAAAATATTCTTAAGAGATGAATTGAAATGAACATTTTTCCTTAGAAATGAGAAATTTCAATTGATGATGGATGAAGGAGTAGTTTTAGGGTCAGTATGTCTCTGCTAAAGGAATCACACTTGATCCTGCAAAGATACATGTCATAGTTAATTTTCCTCCACCTCAGAAACAGAGAGATGTTAGGAGTTTCATAGGACAATATGGATACTATAAGTGATTCATTCAATATTATAGCAAAATAGTTGCTCCTATTTTCTTGCTACTAACAAAAAATGCAAAATTCCCATGGAACAGTGATTACCAGAAAGCATTTGACCACATCAAAGAAAATATTATGGAAGCCCCTGTCTTGGAAGGACCTGATTGGGAAATTCCTTTCCACATCCACTCCGACGCATTAGACAAATCAATTGGTGCAGTTCTAGGCCAAGAGAAATACAAAAATCCTTATTCAATCTACTACATCAGCAAAAACCTTGCAGGTGCATAGCTTAACTATATAGTCATAGAGAAGGAATTCTTTGCAATAGTATACTCAATCAATAAGTTCATACACTATATCATTGGATATTAGGTATTTGTCCACATTGACCATTCAACAATTAGATATTTAATGAATAATTCAGATGTTAGTTGGAGGGTGATCAGATGGCTCTTACTTTTCCAAGAATTTGACATAACCATCTTAGATAAACCTAGGAAATATAATGTTGTAGAAATGTTTTTCCATATTGACTCATGTTGTAGATAAAGAGATGGTAGATGATGTATTCCTTGATCAACACCTTTTTTTCCATTTTTGCACATACTCCATGGTTTGATGATATAGAAAATTACTTACCTAGTGGATTGTTCCCTCAACATTTCACTTACAAAGAAAGATGCAACATAGTAAGGAAAAGTGTTACATTTTCATGGATTCAAGGATACATTTTTAAGCAAGGACCAGACCACATCCTGAGGAGATTCATTTGAGAAGATTAATTCCATGACATTCTTCATGCTTGTCACAATGAACCACGTGGGGGGAACTACATAGCCAAGAGAACAACATACAAAGTTCCGCAAACTGGATATTACTGGCCAACATTACACAAGGATGTAGCAGCTTATTTTTCAAGGTGTGATGATTGTTAGAGAATAGGTAAACCAACACAAAGACATGAGATTCTTCTCCATCCCCAGATAACCATGGAAGCTTTTGAAAAATGGGGGATGGAATTCACAGGACCTATTTACCCCCCATCCAACATGAAACATCACATACTAGTATGCACTAACTATCTAACAAAATGGGTGGAAGTAAAGGCATTAACATTAGCAAATGAAGAATCGGTAGAAAAATTCCTAATAGAAGAATTCTACACAATATTTGGAGCCCCTAGTGCACTTGTTATTGACAGGGGTACCCAATTCACATCAATCCTGATAGAATACATCCTAAGACTCAATAAGGTGAAACAAAGACAATCATCATCTTATCATCCATAGAAAAATGGCCAACCAAAAGTCACCAATAGAGAGATAGAGAAAATATTGACAAAAATATTTCGAATTCACATAAGAGATTGGGAAAACCGACTTCATGAAGAAGTATGGGCACACAACACCACATGGAAGACAACCATAGAGATAACACCCTATGAGTTGGTTTATGGAAAAATAATCATGGTCCACATTGAATTTGAACTCAAAACATTGAGAACAACAGTAGGAGTTGCCATGGACCTATCAAAAGCACAAAATGGGATATTTTTCCAACTCATCCAACTGGATGAACTCAAAAAATAAGCCCTCCATCACATAGAAGTAATTCAACATCAAAGAAAGCTATGGCATGAAAAATTCATAAGGACAAACGAATTCAAGGAAGGAGACTGGGCCTTGCTCTATGATTCAAGATTCAAATATTTTAAAGGCAAACTAAGAACAAGATGGTTGGTACCTTATCACATTGACATCATCTATGACAATGGATCTATTAGAATATCAACCATATATGAATATCAAGTACCAATGCTAGTAAATGGCCATAGATTGAAACTTTATAAGAATCCTCTCAATAAAAAAGAATTCATAGAGGCATTGAAAAAGGAAAAACGATATCTCATAATAGGGAAGCAATGCGCTTCCCTAAATTAAGTCATCTTGGAAGTCTAAAAAAAGAGAAAAATGATCAGACAAAAACTTCTCTTGAAGCATCTAACATAGGTTAGCAAATTGAAAGCCTCATCTAAGGAGGTTTGTCAACCTGTATTAGCAATAAAAATTTTGAAGAGAAAAAGGCTCTTAAGAAAAAAAAAGAGAAAAAAGAAAATTGAAACAACACAAAAAATGATCAATTTTATTAATAATATGAAGTTTCAAGTCACCTCGCAAATTTTACAAAGAACACCTTTCCGAAAATTCTATTACGGACAAGGTTTCAAAGAAAAACAACCTACATGATCTCTACAAAATGTAGCACTTCTACAACATGTTATCAAACACCAAGCACATCATCCCCAACAGTAGAATCAAGCACATCATCCCCTTTTCATATGTGTGCCCTCTTTTTTTTCACTCTGTTGTCATGGAATTGTTTCCCAGCTTCGTGTTTTCACCCTAAAGCTAGGTAATTCAAACAGCTTCTATAGCAAATTTCGCCTGGTACTCATTTTTTTAGAAGAACTACCATTTCCAAATTCCCTTATTGTAAATATAACGAAGTTTGTAGAAATGAATAGGTGTTTTCTCAAAAGAGAGCCAATAGACCACGTAAAACTATTAAGGAACCCCAAGGCCATAGAATATTTTCAAGATGTAGGATGGGTTTAATATTTTCAGAAGCTAGAAGGGTATCATGAGGGGTTGACTGAGCAATTTGCTAAGAATATGAATAAGGTAGATGATGATACCCTTAGAACCTTGCTAAAAGGTGTTTCAATCGAACTCATCAAGGAATTCCTCAGTAGAGTCATTGGGATTCTAAAAGGAATCAAATGGGATAAATCCAATAGAAAGCTCGCATAGAAGGACAAAAAGTAGTTATTTTGGTTCACCGAGAGATACAAAGAATTCAAGGGGAGTGTGAAGAGAGATTCACTTCCAAAATCCTAGGGGGAAGTGGCTTTGATCATCATGAAATAAATAACTTGTGATGGAAGGCATGCTTTGGTACATGTTTATCATTTTGGCATTTTGAATCTTTTGAGGAACCATAGATGGAAAATACCAAGGAAGAACATTAGCCTTCCCTGGTTCCTATTTAAAACCCTTTCCTCTATGAGTATTAAATTCCAGTTAGGGAAGTTGGACGCCCTATCCCATCATGGGTTTGTCAAATTGTTAATCTGTGATACGTTGGCAAGGGAATACACTCCCTTGTCATGGGGAACATTTATAAAAAACAATGATAGTGAAATACATGTATTTCACAAGAGGGAGCATCCACAACTTGAAGACCAGATGACTCTGTAAGAACAGAAACCAGAGAATCAGATGACCCCAAAAGTGAAAGAATCTCAGAAGGTAGTCTAGATGGCCCATCTACAAGTAAACAAGGAAAAACCAGTTGCATGTCCCAGAGGACTAGGGATAACACCAAGAGAATAATAAAATAGGGGACCGAAGAACAACCTAAGAAAAATAGAGAAGAGAAAGAAGTGGCAGATACCTTGATTTAGATGAGAGAACTAGAGAATGCCCCTCACAAAGAGTGTCACCAGTATCTAGAATCCAAGGCAACAAAGGAGGTACCCAAAAGAGAAGGAATCTAGAAAAACAGGGTTCAGACAATATAGTACAAATTTCAATTTCAGATACAGACTCCCCTCAGAATCAACAAGCCTCAGACATAGACTAGCCAGACTTGGAGGAAACTTTTCATAAGAACAAAAAAAATGTAGAGAAAATGGAAATTTAGGAAGATATGATTGATTCCTCCACGAATGATAGACATACAAGCATTAAAAACCATGAAGTACTCAATGAAAAAGATCAAGAAATTTCAAAGCTACTGAATCAATTAAAAGAACTAGAGCAAGAATTTCTAAAATGGAAAAATATTGCCCATACTTTGGAGGCCTTGAAAGCTTCCAATGCTCAAGGGCATCAGGAATATGAGATGCATCCATTGGAGGAAAATATCTAAGTTACCAATATGCATTATTTGGAGAACAAACAACAAAAAATCAAAGAAAACCTCCTCCTCAAATGAGAATTACAGAGTTGTGAAGTTGAATTGAAAGATGAAATGAAGGAGAAGGCGAAAGTGGAGGAGAAATTAAAGAAAAGTTTCAAGATGAGGAGCAATTAAGCCACCTTTGAGTTTGTACTCAATATTTCTAAAGGAAAGATGGCTATGGTATCAACTTAAAAGAATGCAATCAGGACAATTAGAGCACTTGCACATGCCCAAATATTTCATAGATACATGTTAGGGAGTAGGAGAGTTAGGCAAGGATTAGCTTAGTGAATTCTATTTGCATAAATTTATCCTACCAAACCTCTACAAATGGTCACCAAACCCCTACATAGGGGATATCCAATTGAGATATTTTGTTCTTGGATCTCTAATTAATACAGGAGAGCCACCAAAATGATCCACTACTTTGAAACTGAGAAAGACACCCAAGTATGAATCAAGGAAAAAGATCCTATTGCCGATATTGTCCTCACATCTCACAAGATGTTTATTCATGATGATGAGATGGCACCATCCCTAAAGGAAAGACAAAAATTTTCCATAATACATTTCAAGGGCATAGTAACAAGGGAAAACAAGAACACAATCATACATCTAAATCCAAAATATGGAAGGATATTTCGTCTTACTTTAATAGCTTGAGGTACATTCACCATCTAACTTAGATAAAGGGATCTTTAGATCCTCTTTGTATGTTCCCACTGTGGAAAAAATGGGATTACAGTGGATTGTCCTAATATTTATCCCACCACTCCTTTTATCCAATGTCAATCAATATTGGAGTGAGGAAGAGGAGGAAACTAATTGGGAATTAGAAAGGACAGAGTATTCTACCAAGCAGGGGCAATGACCAGTTGTTATGCTTGCAAACTCATACCAACATAAGAACTTGAAACCACACAGGAACCTAGATCAATAGTTTCATTGCACAGGGATGTGCAATAGGGTAGTTGGGGGAGATGGTGGCTATGTGTGAGTCTGTTGTTCCCTTTTTCCTTGTCGAAATCATGCCCATCTCAGGGGTGGCAGTTGTGTTGAGAGATTGATGAACACAACTGGCCTATGGTTGGGTGGAACGTTGCAGTTGCATAGCCAGTTGCTCAGGACTACTTTGTTTCAAGATAAGTACTCTCTTGTGTTAATTCCGCAATGTCTATATTTGATGACTATCATGAATATGTTGAATGCATGCTAGATGTGTAGTATAATTTTATTTCGCTGTGTCAAATTTAATCATGCATCTGCACACATATATGCATTTTGTTTGTATGAATTTATACATTTTATCATGAGGCTGAGAAGCAGAAATAGCCCATTTTAGTGTCATGTCTTCTTCCTTGTGTTGGATCGATGGGAGGGGGCGTGATAGGTTCCCCTAGCTATCCCCATCAAAAAAATCCCAGCCACTAATTTTTATCAATAATCTCCTCAAATACCCTACGGGATTTGGGAGGCCCATCGTCCTGAGTGAGTGAACAAAGAATGGCCATACTGGATGTAACAAAATCCTTCATATCTAAGATTTTATCTTCAAATATGTCTCTATTCCAAGCTATCCATGATCCCCAAATTAGTAACACATGTAAAGCTTTATGCTTTTTATAATTCAGGTTCTGAATCCAAAGGTGCAGGGCATCCCGTAATTCATTCCCATGCCAAGTGAACTGAATACCTAAAACCCATGAAGAAAATCGCCACATGTTCATAATCATAATGAAGGGACAAAAAACCAATAAATGAACAATAGATTCATTGTTTTCCCTGTAGAGTGGACACCAGCCCGGACCAAACCTGTATCTCTTAACCATAATGTACCGAACTAATATGGTAATTATACTAATTTATATGCATTTTTTTCATTCTTTATCATGCATTGGATTCCACTTTTTCATTTATTTATGATGATGATGATGGTTATTAATATAAGACCAATTTTGGTCTGTTGAATCTTAAAAAAGGTAAGGAATCATTTTTTTTTAATTTCATCTATATGCTCTAAAAGTTTTAAGAAAAGCATTCTTAAATCACCATAATCGTAATGATTTAAAAGGTTAGGAAGGTCAATATTGTATCAAATATTTTGAAATTGTGTTTTAATGTCGGTGTACACAGTTTCATCTTCAACTCTCTTACAGTCACAAAGATGATACCATCGGACAATGTTTTAGGAATTGTCCAATGCCTTGTTTCACTAAGGAGTTAGTGAGAGTTTGTTCTTATTTTAGCAATGTTGATTGTTTGATTAAAACAAATAGATACTTTATTTCTTATAAATTAGGGTTGGTCACTTCTTTATAATATCTTAATTTCTTTTTATTATCTAATTCTTTATCCACTATAATTTCTCCTTAAATGTAGATGTAATAATACTTTTAATATTTTTAGTCCCTGCCGTAGGCAGGAGACTATATGTTCTGCCTTGCTGTAATTATTTGTAGGATAACATAAAATGACTATATAGTTGGCTAATGTTTCAGAAAAATAATTATTTGTTGTTTTTTTAATAATAATTATTTTCAGATATGTTTGACTTCTATTGGATTAGAGAGTGTGATTTGACTATTTTTCTCATTGTCGACTATTAGTAGAAATTATAAATATAAAAAAAATACCTTAACACTTAAGACTTTAAGACTTTAAATGAAATATTTCTATGACTCAATGTGACATATGTTATTTCCTAAGCTTTTAGTTTTTTGAGATACCTCGTTTCCCGAAACTTTTAGTTTTCCAAAGCTTTTAGCGGAAGAGACACTGCAACATATCCACATGCACACCAATAGCCTTGCATGACCACCAGGTGCCCGGTTTCACCCACAGAGTTAAAGATGGGATTCGGCCCCCTGTTTGGTCATTTTCTCGCTCATTTTTTTTTCTTCTCTCTGGCTGAGTTTTGCAATACGGTGCAACAGTTCTACAACTGGAAGTCGATCTCGTTCGAAGGACTAACTAGAACAACCATGGTTGTCAGGGAGGGACAACCTTTGCGCCACCTCCTTCCTCCGTCTGGAGTGGCAGCCCTAGTGCCCTCCCTCTCATTTTTTATGTGTGCCAAGTTGGGCATAGAGCTCATTCCCTCCAGCGGAAGAGCTGCTAAGTATGGAAACATGGTATCTTTTTTAACACCGGTCGAGGGTTTGGCATGCCCGTTGGATGCTCACTCCAAGAGACCTCCCAACAGCCTCGCGCTCTCTCTCCCTAGTTTCATTTTGGTATATATTTATATATATTATTTTTTATTTTCTTATTTTTTTACAGGGAGCCGGGGCTCTAAGGATGCCCAAGGGTGCAACCCTCCCAATGGTTTCAAGCTCTTATGAGTTCCTTAATGCATATTTTGGTTAAGAATTTTCATTGCATTTGATTAAAGTTTGAAAAATGGTTGATCCTGTAATATTTCAACTCAACATTGTTTTCATCAGGGTTATGATATTCTAGCCACGACTGAGCATTATTAGGGTGTCTATGCCATTTTCTTTTATGGGGCCTTTATTCGGATAGTTATGGATTCTCATGGATCTATATATATTGCTTCTTTGTAGAGTATTAAATCTTGTTGCTTTTGTAGAGATTTTGTAGAACTTTTATTTGGCCAAAAGTTGGTAGTATGGAAATTTATCATTTATGTAGTCGTAATTTTTTTTTCCATCTGTGAATTCCATTAGGGTTTTCTGTATTTTTATTGCTTGGGTTTTCTGCGTAATTGTTGTTTATGTTTTTTTTTTTTTACTTACAATTTTTAAATTGTTTCCTTTATTTTGTGGTTCCAAGTGGAGAAGTTTTCCTTAGTATCCAGCTAAGGTATGACTATTTAGAGATTTATTCTATGAGACATTTGATTTATGTGTTTACACTGATTTCAGTTTTATAGTAATTCCATAATGATTTCAGTTTTACAGTGATTCCACAATAATTTCAATTTTATAGTGATTCTAGTTGGTTTGCAGAACCCAGAATCGCAAAAAAAAAAAAGATATGATTACAAATTGTAGAATCCAAAAGAATTATATACATATTCTATCTGTTATTCCAAGTGAAGAGCTCGCAATTTGATTTCTAAAGACATCCAAGCTAATTGTTGCCTTCTAGATCAGAGGGGGCAACCCCAAATTATATCTACCTCTATGAAATTTACAACAGTGGACCCGTCTTTTAAATCTAGTGTGACTAGGACCGTGGCCAACGTTCTTGTGGAAAGCGGAGAGTGTGGTTATAAAGTCGGCTCATGGAATGCATACATAGGTGGCTCTAGACTACTGAAATGTGCCTTGAAGGGCATGTAGCCGAAGAATGTATAAAACCATTTTTAAAATAACAAATCTTTGGATTAGTTGTAGTTTTGTAAGTATGTATTCACTCAATTTGGTTATGATTTCAGGGTTAGTTACTGATATTAAAATTTATGGTAACATCAAAGATATTCTTGTAATGAAAGTATGAATTTAACTAAGTACTTCAATCAAATTTATTAACTATGAATATAACTAAGTATTCTTGGTTATTTTACTAATTACCAACTGCAAGCTCAGAGGGGGCTAATACATTTTTTTTAATAGTTATAAAAATAGTCTATAAATCATTAATTTGTGTTTACGAGATTATTGATACCAAGGGTGGAATTTGATCTAATGTCTTCACAAGATGATAAATATTAGGGATGGAATTTGATAGAGAATGGTCTAAGAAATCAATAATTAACATATTTACAAGATGACTGATGCCAAAGATGAAATTTGATGGACAAATTGCCCATCAAAGTCAAGGCCACCCAAGTAAATTTCTTACAACGCATAGAAATGCCACAGAAATGCCAACTGTGACTGACACCACTATTCATTTTTTATTTAAATAACTACAAAAAGTCTACAAATCATTAATGTTGTTCACAGGATGACTGACATCACTAGAAGCTTCAGGTGCTATTTCTCATGGATTTCATGCTTGCTGTCAAGTAGTATTAATTTTCATTTTCACTGACAAGGCATGTTCAGTTCGGATTTAGACATGAACTATACACTGTATGAAGGTATATTTACTGTTATATACAATGGTATCTGTGTGAATGCTTTTCTCAATCCATTATAAGAGTATCCTCAGATGAAACTTAGATTAATCACACTGTCATGCTTAAGAATATTAATGTTGCACCATTATTTTGTATCAATGAATTTATTTGTGCAGAGATCTAAGAATATATATAAATGCATATATCCATAAAACATTATCGTTGGTTGCATAAAGCTAGCCCATGATGTAAGGCCACCCACCTACTAAGTTAGAATTTCTTCAATGCAAATTTTTTTTGGAAGATGATGAAACTTGTCATAATTTAGTTTCTATTTCCAAATCTTAGTTGAATTAACCATGCTATCTGAAATAACCTACTTCTCATTCAAAGTTTATGGTTAACTTATTTCCTTACTTTTAAGGAAAATCAACTCTAAATTATAACCATAATATTTATATTCATACTAATTTATATTTATAATGGGATAAGTTTGGTTTTATTTTTATCACAGTTAATTGTAATTTTAATCATTCACTAATGATTTCAGTTTTACAGTGATTCCACAATAATTTCAAATTTATAGTGATTCAAGTTGGTTTGCAGAACCCAGAATCGCAAAAAAAAAAAATATGTAATTACAAATTATAGAATCCAAAAGAATTATATACATATTCTATCTGGTATTCCAAGTGAAGAGCTCGCAATTTGATTTCTAAAGACATCCAAGCTAATTGTTGCCTTCTAGCTTTGGTTCTTGTTTTTTTTGTTTTTTTAGTGCAGTTTGATAAAGAACTGAGTTTTTAGGTGTTACATGCAGTGATTGCAATTGGACAGGATTATAAGAGCTCACAATTTGATTTCTAAAGACATCCAAGGTAATTGTTGCCTTCTAGCTTTGTTTTTTTTTTTTCATTATTTAGTGCAGTTTGATAAAGAACTAAGTTTGTAGGTGTTACATGCAGTGATTGCAATTGGACAGGATTATATTCTCATCTCGTCGCCTTCCACAAACTCCTCCAAACTCCATGAAGAAGATGGTGCAATTGGCATTGAGAAGATTCAATCCCGCCGTGCCCTAGATGGTCATAATTGGCATGAAGGCCTAGATAGTGTTTTGCTTCATCACGTTGTTGACCTCCCTCGCAACCTAGGTGCTCGACGGACACAAAAAATGGTGCTTGTGCATTAGAGCATCCAAGCATGCAACAGACTATGACAGACTATGGAGTTGAGTCCAGCTTCTGGGAGAACCCTCCATCAAGTCCAACTTTTGTAACAACTCTCTATCTTCTCTCAGATGAGTTTTTAATTCCAATCTTATCATCATTGATTAGAATATTTTTATTATCCAAATTCAAATATTTTCATTTTCATTAAGTTAATAGGCTTTTATAAACTTAGGCTTTTATATCTTAGATATTTTAGAATTTGGGGATGGATAGTCATTGAGATAAATATACTCTCCATATTTATTTTATAATAATTCAAAGTTAATAAAATTCATGTTAGTTAGAAAAAATCTTAATTAACTGCACTTATACTTGTAATTCGGCGCAGTGGGAGAAAACTTATTATATGCCATAAAGCATTGTAAATCTTACGAGGAATGGTAATTCTTTAAAGGTTTAGTTGAACTCCTAGCAGCTTGGAGTTGAGGTAATGTGCAGTCCGTGAAACAATTATAAAACAAATATAAAAAAACTCATGTGATAATGGTAGTTGCAAATTTTTTTGGTTAATTGAACTTCTTGACAGTTGGTAAGATTTAGTCGAACTCCTAATAAACTCTCCTCTCCCATCTAGCAGTGAGCTGGGAGTGAGCTAATGTGCGCAGTCTGCATGATATGTCGAATAAACTCTCAAGCTGAGAAAGAGTCGAGGTAGTGTGCAGTGAATCCATGCACGACACAGCATAGGCAACAATCAGTCCAGTTAATTTGCAGTAATCCATGCTCTGCAAGCTGTGGATTTAATTCAATCTTTGAATAAGAAGTGAAAATCGAGATCATATTTTTATTAGGGCTTTTGTTCCGCAAGAGTTTCTATTCCGATCTGGGCAAGTGAGTCCAGAACTGCCATTGAGTGTTTTACTTAGGCGAATACAAGTATGTAGCAATATTGTATTATAGTCATTAATAATAATAATAATTATTGGCAAGATTGCACACTTATTTCACCCATTATTGTTTAATGAAACAATTATCAATGCTTTACTTCTTAGTAGTGAGTAGGTTCAATTCCTTTCTCATCATTATATTGGGAAACATGTATTATTTTATTTAGATTTTAGAAATTGAAATCCATGTGTTATTTACATTTTTTATAAATCCACATAACCAGATTATGACGGATCCTAGCGCATTCCTAGCTGCGAGTATTTCCACAACTAGCACCTTTATAGACGGGGAGTGAGGAATCGTGAATTAACCGTTATAATTTGGAGGAAGGCCATGTAAATTGAATGTTGTTTGAATATTACATGTAAATTAAGTGTTGTTTGAATATTACATGTACCTTACTATTTTGTCTAGTATATGATACAAGTTGTTTGGCGATCCTATGGTTTGTAGTTCTTGTTATTATTATGGAAGGTAACCTTGTGACTTTTTCATTGCATTTCTTATGATTCTAAAATTTTAAGTCTTTGTGTTAACCTTTTTAAATAAATTAAACTATAAAGCAATCTTAAAAAGTCTTTAATTTCTTATTAAAATACTTAATGAAGAATAAATATTAAAAAACTTTTATAAATAATGATTGCCTCCAAATTATTTTATTTGGTATTTATTAAAAAATATTGAATTATAAAAATGAAGAAGTGAAGTTTAAGGGTGGTTTGAATGAGCAAAATCATGATTACTTTTAAAAGTAAAGGGCGGAAGAATGAATGATAAAAGATTAATAAATTAAAAGTGCATAACATGTTGCTTGGGAGCAATATATTAAGGATATAGGTAAAACACTGGTTAATATATATATATATATATATATGGATAAAATGTATTATAGAAAAAGAGATATAAAATATTTTTAAAAAATATTGAATTATAAAAATGAAGAGGTGAAGTTTAAGGGTGGTTTGAATGAGCAGAATCATGATTACTTTTAAAAGTAAAGGGTGGAAGAATGAATAATAAAAGATTAATAAATTAAAAGTGCATAACATATTGGTTGAGAGCAATATATTAAAGATATAGGTAAAATATGGGATAAAATATATTTTTGAAAAAATGATATAAGATATTTAATAAAATAAAATAATTTTTTTTTTGATAATATAGTTTATAAATTAATTTATTTTGAAATTTTATTAAATTTAGCATAATTAAAATAATTAAAATTTCAAAAAACAACTTAATTGAAACAAAGTTTTAAAAAATATAATTCAAAATTCTTTTAACTCTATATAATTTAATTTCAATATTTTGAAATAACATTTTATTTAATAAATTATTTTCAAAATTCTGTTCATTATTCATAATGAATGAAAGAAAACATCCCAACATAAATCTATAAAATTTTAACTTTATTTTAAAAATAATAAAAAAGCTATTTAATATTAAAAGCTTAAAAGTAATATATATCTGTTATCCTCAATATTACAGCATAATACTACATATAGAATGAAATGATATAGTTACATTTACAACAAAAACCGTATTAAAGGATTTAATGATACATAAGCTTCACGGATTACTGGCCCGACTCCGCACAGCAACAGCGGGCGCTCGACTTGGCCCGCTGGTTCTGTGTTCGAATCCTGCGTCGCGACATGATGCCGTATTTGTCATTAAAGTCATCTTCGTCGTCCGAGTCGGAGGTAGCAATGGAAGCATTTGGATTATTAAAAGACTTCAAATAGAGATACGGAAACAAAATCCAGAATACCCCGATACTCCAACAGACACAGAGGGCTACAGTCGCAACTGTAACGACGAGCGGATTAATGAAAGGCTTTCCAGAGAACATTGATGTTCTGCTAACACTGTACGAAGTTTTGCAGATAAATGGAGACGTCCCAGTAGCACTTGCATTCCCGCCATTGACGTCAATATGATGAGCAGCGGCACCGACTAATTGTGAGCAGCCACTGGGAGGAAGAAGAAGAAGCAACAGCAATAACAGAGCAGAGGAGGAGAGAAAATAAGTGATTAATCTTCCAAGAGCCATATCCTATTTGCCCTAATTCTGCAGAGCTTCAGACTCTGAAACTCTTAATTTCTTCCTCTAATTAAGAAAAGAAGGAGCAGGTCCAGTTTTGGGTATTGGAGAGGCTGCTGCAGCACTTATATAAAATGAGGGGCGGAGTATTACTGCCAAGTCAGTCGCTGCACGTGGGCGACTTTGTAGGAGAGGAAATATCGATTGGTCACGCAGCACGCTTTTATGCGAATCTGACAAAAAAAAAAAAGGCAAATGTGACGCTGATATTTTCATTTGAGAGGAAGAAAATATGAGAGGAGGTCGAGTGTTGCGTTGGGACTCGGCAGAGGGAAATTATTATGAAGTTTCCATCTTACCGAAACTTTCGTCTACCGAGTGATCAAATTTGACTCGAATTTGAATATAAAGTAATTGGTTAAGCATACACGAAAGCACCCAGATTTAATTTGATTTAAATATGGTTAAAATTAGCAATTGCACCTTGGGGTGTAATAAAAGAACACCCTATACGAAGCACGGAGATGTGGTATGGGCATCCAAAGAAGACATATATAACAAGAAAGACAATTGGAAGTGTTGAACCACAAAATTTAGTTAATAAAATGTTAGAGTTGATACAATATTTTAAAAACATTAGATTATTCACATAATTGGCCATTACATTATTGGCATTCCAAAAGTAAACATGAAACTTAGAAAATAGTGATAGTAAGATATGAAGGCACTTTGTCGATTCATTCATTTTGAAATGGAGTTCAATGCCAATATGGGTTGAAGCCAAGTTTATCCTCTAGATGCTTGGTATCATGGAAGCACTCATACCATGGCACTAAGATACCTGACTAAATAAAAAGGATGGACAAATGAATATTTCTATCTATTCATTTATTGGTGTGGAATACCTGTAATAGATGCTTCAGATACTTTTATCGAGGATTAACTCCTCTCCAGTCATATTTTTGGTTACTTGGCTTCCGGTGCATGTCAAGAAAAAGGGTTGTGTCCACAAAAAAGAAATCTACCAAAGCACACTCTGACAACAAATGTATGCATTAATCCATAGCATAAGTAACTATCTTTGTTTTTGTAAAAATTCAATCATTCTGTTGTTTGTTTATTAGCACACTCACAACAACAAATTCCAAACACTGTCATTTCATTGACACCTTTAGATTTTGCATACTGACACCTTTAGATTTCACATACTTATGTGGACAAATGGTGTACTTGAGAACGAAGGACCTTTCACAGTTCCATCGAGGATCATGGTTTCCTAGCACTATCCATAATATACATTGTTTTCCTCACTAGAGAGCTTTGTTCAATTTCCAAGAATTTCCAAAGTAATAAGCTTCAAATCCACAAACCGAAACCAAGGTTATAAAATATGAAAGGAAAAAAGAGCCTGTATCAGCAAATTCCCAAATGGCTTCCCTCCCACATTCCAAAGGAAAGCTTTTTGTTTGAATGTTAAAATAGCCTAAATAATTACATACTTAATTTTTACACAACGCATTTTAAAATGAGACGAATCTGTTTATACAACACATTTTAAAATCAGATGAATCTATTTACAACCAGAGAAACTAAAGTAACCAAAAACACATGAAACACATACATAAAGAGAAGGCACAGATGCATTTGTTAATGTAAAAACTAAGTAGTTATATACAAAATCCTTTCAAGGGACTATATAGCATACAACCGCTTGGAACCCAAAAAATGAAAAAATGCGTTAAGAGTATTTGGTAGGCAATTTGCAATGTACAGTCCACAATAATAGGTTACAGTTCAGTATTGTTGCGGTTAAAGACTAAAGTAAAGTTTAGAGTTTGAAATGTTGGGGGTCTGGGGGATGTTGCGAGGTGAAAAAACTGCAGAAAGTGGGAGGTTAGGTTATGAATTTGTTGAAGTTCTGAAAGGTTAGGTTGCGATAGTTAAGCTGTAGAAGATAACACATGGTTGCAAAGGATAGGTTGTGGTTTCAACTTCTTTTGGAAGCCTAGAAAGCACTACAAGGTTGGGTTGCGGGAACTAAAAGGAGCATGGAGTATGATAGGTGAACCAAATAGATTGCATGGAATATGATAGGTGAACCAAACAGATTGCATGGTTTTGTGTATACAAACAAAGAGGAAGTGAAAGAGACTGAGATCTAAGATGAAAAAGTTAAATAAGTTAAATGGCTTGAGGGAGTTTGGAAATGTGCCTATAAATTCTCTCAACTAGTCACAAAGTCCCCTAAGTCAGTACACAAAGAACCTTAAAATCTTCAATTTGCAAACAACACATTAAGCATGGGATGACTAAAGTAAAGACAAAGAGGAAGTGAAAGAGGCTGAGATCTAAGATGAAAAAGTAAAATAAGTTAAATGGCTTGAGGGAGTTTGGAAATGTGCCCATCTTCAATTTGCAAACAACACATTAAGCATGGGATGACTAAAGTAAATAAAAGGAGCCATTGATTTTCAGACCTAAAAAAAATAGATGAATGGCAATCATGTTTAACTATGCTAAAACACAATTGAAGCGTGGATAGGGAATCGGTTAATCCCAGCAGGTTGCCTAATGCATATCAAAATAACTTTCCTTCCTTTACCCTTTTTTTTAAAATCAATTCTATTGGCCCCAATTCTGGGGATGGAGATGGAGAACAAGGAAATTTCTCTTGCAAGGCACACTTAAGTCTAAGAAATATACATGTTAATAAGTTATAACAAAGAAATTCCAAGCGTTGTGGCGAAATGAAGATTTTGCATATTTATCCATTCAAAGGGAATGCCAGTTTTTTACTTAACAGAGTACTCAAACTCAATCTCTGTCCTCGGAAATGTAATTGATACCTAGCATTAACAATACGATCACCATTTATTACTTCTGCAACTGCTTTCTTCTTTTCAGTCACATGATCTGGAGGACAGAATGGTGAACCAAAATGACAATATGTCTCACAATCATTCAAAGTCTATGTAACTAGCAAGCAGAGGCCTTGACAACATGATGCAAACACTGGCTTTGGTAACATCTTCAACAGTCAAGTCGATGTTATCAGAAGCAGTACTACAGACTGATCCCCAACTCAGTGGTGCCCAAGTAACTAGCTTTGCATAGTAACCTGCCTACAAATCATTCTCAGATCTCTGGATTTTTGACTGCTGTTGATATGCTACAGTACTCCAGATTCCAAAAGCTACTATGGTATTCTTTTCCTTATTTATGTCAAGAGGAATCATCGCCTCATCTATTATCTTGACTAGATTGGTTAAATGCCTTCTTTGCTACTTGTAACTGTGTAGCAAGATTTAAAATAAGAAGAGACTTCATCAGCCCCTGGTACAAGTCCTTTAAACTTTGCTCAGGAAACTTCTATATTTCACAAATGTGGCCGACTTATTTCCTGAAATATAACTCTAGTCATAAGTAATACTTCAGTTCTGAATTTACAGTTGCATGTCACAACTCTGGGCTGACTTCAATCATTTATTGTGCAAAAACGAACCAATTCATATAACTTGAAACCCTCCAAGATGTGGAACGCCCTTATGTAAGTAGGTTGGAAGTGATTTACATGACTCATCAAGGCTTAACGTCAACTCAAACGCAGACAAAAATGAGGAACAAACTGGACACCTTCTATATGTCTTCATGCTGGAATGCAATGTTGTTAACATGTATGATGAAATGGACTGGACACCTTCAAAAAAAATTGAGTATCATTGTAAATATGTTTTTATAAATATAAGAAGTATTCTATAAAAATAAAAACCTAATTTGTTAATGATGTTTATAATAGATACATATCAACTTATAACTATCTTTCTGTCCTATCAAATCTATTTAAAATAAATTATTTTTTAAAATGAAATAGCAATACAATGTACATTAAAGTGGCTAATTTTTTTGTATAATGAAATAATAATACAATTACATTAAATTGGCTTGCTTGTATGGTTCACAAACATGTCACCCAACTACATTTAATACAAAATGATGTAAAATTCAAAATAGTCCCTACTCATATATTAATATACCTAACGCTTGACCTCTACTAAAACAACAAACAACAGTATGCCCTTCCTCAAAAGGGAAGAACATCAAAAAGCCCAAAATTCAAGGTTATTGTTGACAACTACATATAACATCGTCAACCCACAGGTTTTGATAAATGTAAAAAGTACACATCGAAATTATTTGTGCCTTCTAACACTAAACAAATGTAGATCTGGTCACCCCTATCCTTTCGTCATGGAGGACTGCCTCTCGGATAGCAACACCAATACAGGATGGCTAGGCTGCATCAAATCAGAATTATCTGTCAAATTGTAAGCCTATGTACATATGGTAACTCTAAAAAAATCCACATGAAACAGCTAGATTACATAAAAAACCATTAAAATTTAAATCATATTAACTATTAGAAGAAAGGAATCTTTGCAATTATGTTTTGCACTATTTATGGCTGTTTCCTTTTATAATTATGTGTAACATTATTCAGTGTTGTTTTTAATTAACCAGTAGTATTAAGAATGAGTTACATGAATTGTTTTTTTTTGGGGATATATTGGTGGTTAACTAATCAAGAATTAAAATAAATCTAGGTTAGTATGAAATAGATCTAAGTTAGTAAAACCCAATTTCTAGTTCTCTTAACACTCAATATATCAAGTGATCAAGTGGTAGTGATTGAAGTAAACTATAAATGAGTGGACTTGAAACAACTAAAATGAATGTCAAAGCATCAGTCTCAAACATCCCGCACTTCCAAGAATCTCTGGTTACCAAATGCAAGTATAAAATGCTATTACTTCATTTCACTTGTTTTATTTCTACTTCTTCATATATATAAACATCATCTAACTACTTTCCAGAAGTAATGAAATGTTGATGTATATGTAACTTCGGAATGTATTTCATATATATATTTATTGTACTCCTATAGAGATGTATGATTCCTCTATACGGAAGTGTCATCATTTGTATTGACAAGTGTCGCAAGTGTGTTAACTTGCCGATGGGTTATTAGACCACCTTGTAAGGGGTCGACCCGGATTAATGTAACATGAGGTTATTGTGCTAAGCTAGACAAGTCGGCCCCATAAGTTTATTGGGAAGTTAGGACAAGTATAAATAGAGATCTCCCGATCTCTATTTTGATCACTTCAGAACTCACTCTTCCTTCACTCGGAAAGTGGTGCACATGTGAGGAGGAGGATCAAATGCTAGGAGGAGTCTATCTCTGTGTACTTTGGTTGAACTTTGGTTGTATCATTGCTCTATCTATCTCTGAGGAAGTTGTGGGGTTTTTCACCTTAGGGTTTTCCCCACGGAAACTCTGTGTGTCTATTGTCTCTTATGTTTGCTTCTTGTGATAATTGACATGCTTGCTATGATTGATATGCATCGATATACTGTACATGTTATTCTCTCAGTAAAGATCCTAGAGTATATTGAAATAATGCTCAAAAATTAACATGGTATCAAAGCTAACCTGAGAAGAAGACATTGTGCAGTGGTGGAAAACAAGGTTTCTTGTTTATTGGGTTTCTCTCCATAGATTTTGGAAACGTAATATGATAGATTGACTCTCCTAACCAAGGTGAATCTATCTGTCCAATCAAAATTCAATTTTGAGCACTTTCAGTTTTGGCCCTAAATATTAGTGTTTCCTAAAAAAATAGGAATTTCTGAAATATGAAGATACAGCTGGAATTTCCTTGGAAAAATAGAAGTTTAGAGATTTGGATTAAGATTTTTGGCTGGGTAAAACTCTGGGAAACTCAAACCCTAATTCAAGGTCCTCCTTAGTGAATCCGGGAAGACTAAAAGGCACTTATGAAGGGTGAAACTTGGCAGAAATCAAATTCTGAGTATACCAGGCTGATCAGCTCATCAAGGCATATCTTTCTATCCTTTCAGAAAGTTGAAATTCACATTTTGAATTTTTAGGGTTTCTCTAACAAACCCTAATCTGGGACCAGATCCAGTTTCCAGCAAATGAAGTGGTAAGACCTAAATCTTCTCTATTTCCATTTGAACTACTCTTTAAGATGTCTCACCACACCAAGCTTGAGGATAAGCTTGAAGGGGATGATAACTTCCAAGCCTGGAAGTATAGGATTGGGTTAATCCTGGAAGAAAATGAATTGGACACCTACATCAACTCTGAGGTCCCTATCCCAGAGGATGAAGAGGCTAAGGTATTACATAAGAAGAACTTGATCAAGGAAAAGAGAATCATTACTGATTCTATCAAAGACTATCTCATACCACATGTGTCATCTCTGAAGACACCCAAGGAGATGTTTGACTCTTTGACCAAGCTATTTGAAGGGAAGAACATAAATCGGAAGATGACTCTGCAGAATCAATTGAAAGGAGTCAAGCTGTTGAATGGAGAGACCATTCAATCTTACTTCTCCAAGGTCTCTTAGATCAAGGAACAACTTGAAGCTGTGGATGAAGTAGTAGACAATGGTGAAGTTGTTATGACAACTCTGAATGGCCTACCTAGGTCACGGGACTCTTTTATTCAAGGAATCTATGCAATAAAGAAATTGATCTCTTTCAGTAGACTGTGGGAGGAATGCTCTCAAGAAGAAGCTAGGATCGTGGCTTGAGAAGAAAAGATGGGAAATGAAGATCAAGCTCTCACTGCTCACAGCAAGAAGGGAAGCAAGTTCAAGGGGGGGCATTCTCATTCTAAGAGACCTTCTCACCACTCTAAAAATAGGAAACATCTAAGATGTTTCACATGTAATGAGAAAGGGCACTTTGCCTCATATTATCCCAAGAACAAGAAGGACAACAATAACAACTTCAACAAAAAGAAGTAGGGCAACAAAAGAAAATATCATGCTCATGATGCTGAGGATGATGAACCTCCCAAAAAGAAGGCTAGATCTTAAAGTGATGATGATGACTCATCAAGCGAAGAAGAGTATGTTTTAATCTCTGCTCTCACAGGTACTATCTCTCATGGTTGTAATGATTGGATTATTGACAGTGGGGCTTCCAAACACATGACCAGGTTTAAAGAATCTTTTGTAAATCTATCTGAACATGAATCACCCCATAAGGTGAAACTTGGGGATGATTATCAATACCCTATCAAAGGAAGTGGGGAAGCCTCCTACAACCTAGATTCTGGAAAGTATTTGAAGATGAAAGAAGTTCTTTATGTACCTGGGTTCAAGAAGAACATACTTTCCATATCCGCATTGGATGCAAAAGGTATGAGGGTTGCATTTGTGGATGGCCAAGTTCTAATGTGGTAAAAGGGAAAAACCATAGATGATGCAGTGGTGATTGGAGAGCAAGAGGGAGGATTGTATAAATTGAAGGGACAACCTGAACATGCCATGGTGCATGATTCCATGGAGCCAAGTGAACTTTGGCATAGAAGACTTGCTCATATGCAGTATAGGGCACTTCCAATTGTAAGCAAGGCTGTAGAGGGTCTTCCTGAAATTAAAAAAAAAGCATGAAGCTGTTTGCAAAGGATGTGCAAAAGGAAAGAACATAAGGAAATCATTTCCAAGCAGTGAAAGCAAAGCTAAAGGAATCTTGGAAATCATCCACTTGGATGTATGCAGTCCGATGTCATCCAGTTCTCTGAGTGGGTATGTTTACTATGTCTCTTTCATTGATGACTTCTCCAGGAAGACTTGGGTTTACTTCGTGAAGAACAAAGATGAAGTATTTGATAAGTTCAAGGAATTCAAAACCTTTATGGAGAATCAAACTGATAAGATGATCAAGACTTTCAGATCCAACAATGGTGGAGAATTCACTTCAGGTGATTTCAAGAAGCTATGCAGTGATCGAGGATGGATATAAGTTCAAAGACAGGTAATCCAGGAAGCAAAGATGAAGAGGGAGCACACTCCAGTAGTTTCTGCAAGGATGCAGATATTCAGAGGGAGTTGACCATCTTTCTACATTCCACAACAGAAAGGTGTAGAAGAAGCTACTTCAGTAGCTCCTGCAAGGAAGCAAAGAATTAGAGGGAGTCCACCCAACAAACAGACAAAGATAAGTATTTTAATTATCATTTCTTGCATATTTGTTTGTTTAAATAATATTGTTCAATGATGTATATGCTTATGTTCCTAGACTTAGGGTGTGTATTATTCATATTAGAATAATTGCATTAATGAACAGTATACTACTAATATGCATGTAATGAGTAAGTGGCCTATGGCATTGTACAACATTCCATTGCTACTTAATCTAGAATGAAACCTCTTTGCTGACATGTTGGGAGTTGTGCACACTCTTAACTATGTTCTAGTAGAGATTGGAAGGCATCTAGAAAATTATGGGATATGGATAAATGTTGTATTGAAACGTTGGCTAAAATGATTGCATGACTATATGACATATTTCTTTATATCTAAGAATTTGTTCTGAAAACTATGAGATGTTTCTAATCATGCAATTTAACTTGTTGTGTAGGAAAGATCATATATGAGCACCTACAAAAGAAGGACTACAACATTTGTTCCAGTAACAAATCTTTCTATTGAAGATATTGAAGTTCCCATGATCCGGGAAGAATGCCATGATCCGTTGATCATGAAGAATGATGTTTGAGATGTGATCCCAGACCAGAAGGGAAGTCTATCGTGACTATAAAGATCAAGCATGTTGCAGATGGCATCATAGAGAAATACAAGGCAAGATTCGTAGCTCGTGGCTTCTCTCAGAAAGAGGGAATATATTATGAAGAAAATTTTCGTCCTGTAGTCAAGTACACTTCCATCAGATGAGTACTTGCTCTAGCTGCAGTGATGAAATGGAAGATACACTAGATGGATGTCAAGACTGTTTTCTTGAATGGTGTAGTTGAAGAGGAAGTGTATGTGGAGCAACCACTTGGTTTTGAGACACATGACAGGGAGTCATATGTGTGCAGACTGAAGAAATCCTTGTATGGATTGAAGCAAGCTCCTAGGACTTGGTATGGTAGGATGGACAGTTTCCTATCCAGTTTGGGATTTACCAAGAGTAAAGCAGATTCCAACCTTTATTACAAGGTTGAGGAAGGCAATCCAGTGATACTACTTCTGTATGTGGATTATTTGTTTGTAATAGGTAATGATAGTTTGATTGCCGATACCAAGAGGGAGCTTGCAGCCAAGTTCGAGATGAAGGACTTGGGGATGATGCACTATTTTCTAGGCATGGAGGTGTGGCAGGGTGCAGATGGTATCTTCCTTAGACAAGGGAAGTATGTAGTAGAGATCCTGAAGAGGTTCGGGATGATGGACTGCAAGGCCATGGCCACACCTATGGCATCGAACTTGAAGCTTCTGTGTGATGCTTCATCTGATCCGGTTGATGTCACTGTGTATCGTCAAATGATTGGGTCCTTGATGTACTTGATGAACATAGACCAGATATTTGCTTTGTGGTGAACACATTGAGCCAGTTCCTGACGAATCATAGAGGTGTTCACCTGGTTGCTGAAAAGCATATTCTGAGGTACCTGAAGGGTACAGTTGACTATGGGATCAAGTATGATGCGAATAAAAAGTTTAACCTACAGGGTTATGTTGATTCATATTGGGTAGGCAATGCTGCAGATAGGAAGAGCACTTCTGGGTGTTTCTTCAGTATGGGATCAGGTGTGATCTCTTGGTTTAGCAGGAAGCAGTCCTACGTAACACTTAGTACAGCTGAGGCAGAGTATGTTGCATCCTATTTGGCTAGTTGTGAGGCAGTATGGCTTCGGAAGCTACTATCTGAGTTATTTGATCTACCGCTGGAGGCCACTGGTATATTTTGTGACAACCAGAGTTGTGTGAAGCTGTCTAAGAACTCGGTGTTCCACGACAGGTCGAAACACATAGATATCAAATATCACTATATCATGGATATGGTGCAGAGGGGAGCAATGAAGCTCCTGTATGTTGCGACGAATGAGCAAATTGCAAATGTGTTGATGAAGCCACTAGCCAGAGTGAAGTTCGAGTACTTCAGAGAGAGGCTTGGTGTTCTTCAGATCGACGACACTTCGAGGAAGAAGTGATGGAGACATTTGTTGAAGCCATTCCAAGCATGGTGGAAGGAGGATCCTTCACATGGCTATGGATGTAAGCATTGGATGATGAGCATCAGGATGATGTTCTACTTTCTGCTCGATATGATCAGTTGGATCATTTATGTATGTATGCATCATGTTGGATGCTGGACATGATCAGTTGGATCATTTATGTATGTATGCATCATGTTGGATGCTAGATATGATCAGTTGGATCATTTATATGTATGTATATATGCATCATGTTGGATGCTTGGACCATGTATCTGTATATGTATCAGGTGGATATGATTGTATGATCAGGTAGATCATGTATGTTGATATATATCAGGTGGATACATTGTATGATCAGTTGGATCATGTATCTGTGTATGTATCAGGTAGATACATTATATGATCAAGTGGATCATGTATGATGATATGTATCAGGTAGATACTTGGTATGCATTAGGTTGATGCATTATATGATCAGGATGATCATGGATGACGAGCTTCAGGATGTTGCTCCAGATGACATGCATCAGGACGATGCAGTGATGATGATCAGGATGATCATATGTGATGACATGTATCAGGTGGATGCATTACATAATTAGTTGGATTATGTGTGATGAGTTCCAAAGACACAGATGCACATGATATTTTCGGACATGGTTGTAGATGTGTTCTCCCATGGTCACAATGTAATTACTGGGGTTTTTCGACATGGTGGCAGATGTGTTCTCCCATGGTCATGATGTAATTTCCAGGGCCATTCGAGCATGGTTGTAGATGTGTTCTCCCATGGCTGCGATATAAGTGTTGGGGCCATTTGAGCATGCTGCGATATAAGTGTTGTGCCATTCCGACATGGTGGTAGGTTGGTCCTCCCATGGTCATTGATGTAAGTGCTGTGATCCTTTCACGGATAGTGGCAGGTTGATCCTCCCATGTCGGTAAGTGTAAGTGTTGTGTGTGTGCATTTAGGTTATGCTTCGTGATACTCTGTGGCCATGGACAGGTTGTGTAGTAGCATGTAAAATGTCATGGGAGATATGATAGGTTGATCTATGTGCTTGTAATCTGTCCTGGGATGCTCTTTCGAGGTTTTGTGACGCATGTAATAAGTCCTGAGGATTCCACAATATGGCCAGTGATGATGAAGACCTGCAGGTGGTGGGCCTACATCCAGTATGAAAAAGGATTGGCTCTGTAGAACTTCCTATGACGAGTAGATTCAAAGATTGATTGAGATAGCAGCAGCAGTGACGATGACGATGATTCGAGGATGATGATCCAGAGATGAAGACTTGTGCTAGTAGATTTGTGTCGAGAAATACCTTCCTAGTTAAGACGGAGTGTTGATGTATATGTAACTTCGGAATGTATTTCATATATATATTTATTGTACTCCTATAGAGATGTATTATTCCTCTATAAGGAAGTGTTGTCATTTGTATTGACAAGTGTCGCAAGTGTGTTAACTTGCCGATGGGTTATTAGACCACCTTGTAAGGGGTCAGCCCGGATTAATGTAACATGAGGTTATTGTGCTAAGCTAGACAAGTCAGCCCCATAAGTTTATTGGTTAGTCAGGTGTTGTAGATATTTCTCCCTACGGATAGGTAGAAACTCTCTTAGGTTAAAGTAGACTTGACTGACTTTAAACTAAGACAAAAAGATAACAAATGCTACCTTGAATTCTTAGATTCAAACAAATGCTTCAAGATTATACTGCTGAAAGAAATGGAAGAGGTTTAACTGACCTTTGATTTAGTCGCTTGTCCTATTTATTCTTCCAATCCTCAAGTCTTCGCGAATGAACCTGTTGGGATGAATCAAAGTACAAGCACATACAATCTTTCTAGAAACTTGAAATATATGTTAGAATCTAAATCTATCATAGAAACAAATCATGTAACTGAAACAACATCAACACACACAATTTGGGAAACAAGACAAGTTATATTTGTATTGCAAACTTGAAGTAACTCACAATAGTTGCTTGATGTCCAAGCCAACTCCCAGCTCCAAGTGCTTTCTCCTCTAGCTATCTCCACAAAGATCTAAGACCATAGGTTTGATATCTCAAAGAGTCCTCCCTTTGGCTCATGGAAGGCCTCTTTCTTATAGCATGTGGGAAGGTTAACCAACAAGAGAGAAGTGTGGATCTATGGAGTGTTTAGTGGATCAAGCTAGCTAAACAGAGAGGGGAGTTGAGATTGAATCAGAGGTGGAAATCCCAATGATATCTCTCGAAAGTCAAGATCCCAAAATCCAAGGCAAAAGGTTAATTTTGGACTACCGCGCCCCTAAGACTGAGCATAGCACGGTAGTACCGCGCCTTAGAGGAGGAGCAACGCACGGTAGTGCTGACTACCGCGCCCTGCCTGATGTGCAAGGAAGGCGCGGTAGTCTCCTCAGATAAAGTCTATCTGGGTCACATGTGGCAAGTGAGATGGTTTCTTTCAGATTTCAGTCAATGATTTTCACTTTGGATGTTCAAATGATCTTTAAGGGGAATTGTCGTTTAGGTTGCTAATGCAAGGATGCGACACTAATACGTAATGTGTAATATTGAGGTATAACAGATGCCCCCTAAAGTGTGACGTTAGAAGAGACTGATGGCCGAAAGACTTTACAAATAATTTGTGGAGATAGCATCGAGGGGAGCAACAAGGAGCTGAAACAGAAACAAAATGTCAGATATACCACCGAGGCGGGCATTCCCATGCTCGGAAACAATTGACTCAAAGCATGGTTGTCGACCAATACATTGCAGATCCATGAGTACTGAGATGATATAGACTGTAGACAAATCATGGCTACTATGAACAAGCATAGATCCATGAGACAGTGATGACACAACCACGACCAATACATAAGTGGATCTACGTGACAATACAGAAGAAATCTCCATTGCAACCTGGACGTAATCAAAATACAAAAGGGTGTCCAGGGTCTTCTACCTGATCACAAATGATATGAATCTAGCCATGTGATTACAAGGTGTTGAAGTCGAACATGGTAGAAACCATTTGATTATCGGTCAGTGATGTGAACTGTTAACAAATGCGAGGGGAATCACCAATAATGACAATGATCCCCAAAGTATCTATAGTACATCTCAACGAAATGCGAATAAACGAGTTGATGTCAAGAATCTGAGAGATCATTCAATTAGAGGTCAATAATGAAAACCTACTGTCGAATATGAGGAAACCTGCCATTGAGATATGCAGGTACCAAGGTACTAGTCGTTGACTCCTAAGCCTAATTCCTAGATATTGATTTGGTGTTGACAGGAATAGACTCGTCGAAGGTGGGCCATAATGATTCCCACATCATCGACACAAAATCAGAATGAAAGATAGGATGGAATGATGAAACATAAGGACACGTACTGACACAGCAGAAGTCTGACACAATGGATGACTCTGAACAATGCATCCCTTTGAACATATAATAGCATGAAACGGGACTTAGCAGCAAGTATTATTAAAAGCAGAGGATAAATATAGGATGAGTAGGCTCGTGGCCAGAGAGACGACTCGAGATGATGACCATTACTCAGCAAAAAATAGATAAATACCCAAAAGTAGAAAAGGGATAGACGCATGCCATGTTCAAAGGTAACGATTGATAGGCTGCCAATAAAATAAACTCGACTTGTTTTTCATTTTCCCCCGACATGATGGATGAGTACCTCTTTGTTGTTTTACGAGCTTGAGGAGGATAATAGATGCTCGGTATAGCTCATCTCATAGATGAGTCCAATCTCACATGTTTTTTGAACCTGAGAAAGGAGGGGTTCGTCCCAAAGTGGGCCCTTTGATGTTGAATTTTAACGAGTCTAAGGAAGGAAAACTTGGTCATCATTTCATGTTTAGAGAGTTTGAAAAGAACTAAAGAAGACTCCAACAGTCCTTTTTCGAAAGTTAGCCTCATCACCCGAAAAAGGGTAAAACCACGCGGGAGAGGACTCTTCTAGTCATGGTTGGTTGGAGTATTCCTTTTTTGTAAATAGTACTTCCTGGTCCGAAAAAGGGGTAAACTATCACCATAAAGACGATCATTCAAATGCTTTTACAAGCGTGAAAGCATCAAGTTCGCTTGGCAATCTTTTCCTATTTAGGGAGTCTGAAAATAGCTTTAAAGAGGACTCCATGTACAACTTTGTCATGGTTGATGACTGAGTACGACAAAGGAAAAGTAAACTCGGCACAGTTCCTTTTCCGTAAATCATCTAGCGAGGCCGGATAAAGTGATAAACCTATACTCATTAGACACACCTTTTTGCTCAATTTTTAATGAGCACGACAATGGTATCAAAAGCACTCGGAATCTTTTTCATATTTGAACCAGAGCATGGAAAAGTAAAAATTAAGCTCAAACCACTTTTCATATTTTTAACCAGATCACGAAAAAAGTGAAAAGTAAGCTCAAATACCATCTTACTATTTTTAACGAGCTCGAAGATAGGTTGGAAGAATGCTCATGATGTCTGCTTCATTTTTTAACGAGCTTGTAACAGAAAATGAACTATGCTCAGGATAATTTTCATGGTTTAATGAGCTCGAAACCTAAAAAGGAAAGTATGCTCGAAAATGTTCCCAATGGTGAACTTCTTCCCGTCATGAAATCCAAAGGTTGGTACATGCCCCCGGCATGATTGCTAGAAGTAAGTGACTTAGCTCCAACGTGGTGTGGAGAGGCGATCGAGTTGACTTCAACGTAATTTTCAGAGGTTGAAGACATGCCCCAAAGCTTCATTTCATTCGCCTAAGGTATAGGCAGGTGAAAAGAAGGTTCAGGTACTAAGTCTACGAGGAGACTCGACTCAAAGGGGAAGGATATGTTTCATTTTTTAATGAGCTTGACATAGGAGTAGAAATTTGCTCAGACTACTGGTTTCATTTTTCAATGAGCTTGAAGCCAAAGGTAAACTCTGCTCACGGTTAAGGCCCATTGATGGGTTCCTTCCGAACATGATGACCAGAGGTTGGTAAATGCCCCCAGCATGATTTCTAATAGCTAAACATGCTCCCCAAGCTTCGTTTCGTCTGACTACTCTTCTTCCTTACCCAAAAATCTAGGCTACTAATCTGAATGTGTTCACCAGGGGGGTAGGGAGAACTAGGACTAAGTGACCCAAGTAGATGAAATGAAGGTTCAAATCCTAACTCTAGCGAGAGACTCGAACAAATGGAAGGGAGATCTATTTCATTTTTACACAAGCTTGAAATAGACAATAACAATGCTTGAAAGGGTCCTTTTTATTTTTTAATGAGCTTAAGACAGAAAGAAATTATGCTCGAAGGTAGTTTCATTTTTACACAAGCTTGAAACTGAAAATAAACTATGCTTGGGATTGATTTCATTTTTACACAAGCTCGAAACCAACCGTAAATAGTGCTTGAGGGTCGGTTTCATTTTTTAATGAGCTTGAAATAGAGAATAAACTATGCTTGTGAGAACCTATTTCATTTTTTAATGAGCTTGACATAGAAAGGGAACTCTGCTCAAAATGATGGTTGGTTTCATTTTTACACAAGCTTAAAACCAAAAGTAAACTATGCTTGAGAAAATGGTTTCGTTTTTTAACGAGATTGACACTGGAATAGAACTTTTCTCCAGACCCTCCCCCTTAGGGGGAAGAAACCACTAAAACATGTGGAACATTTAGGGAAGTCTAGTGACTAGGAGTCATGCGATGAGTGGACCTCACAAAGGAAAGCTAATCGATGGTCACAACATTCCCATGATGGGGAAAATACATCACTCGAAAGAGTGAGGACACTACAGCCTTCATTGCATAGACGTAATCATGTCCAAGGAGTAGATTAAAATCTAAGGGACTTTGGACTACCATAACATCAATACAGACAATTTTCCCTCCCAAAGTGATAGGTAACTGAGGAAGGGACCCTAAAGGTCCAGTAGGCCTTCTATTGAAAGCCAGTATCTAGTTAGTGACAGGCACAAGCCGAGGAGAACCTAAGGCTTGCTAAGCAGTTGAGGATAAAATACTAACAGAAGCTCCTTCATCAACTATCATATGAAAAATTTCTTTATCGAAAACTCCTACAGATATCTGAAAAGGAACACTTGAAGGAAGATGAGATTCTGTTAGACCATTCCAATCAAAGGAAATAGCCTCAGTACTTGGAGGGGGTCCCGCGGAAACAGACAGGGTTTTCCCTTGCCGGGGACATTCTGAACTAATTAGGAAAACATCAGCGGTTTCCAATTCACTCTCGCTTGGAAGATAATAATGAGACGAAGATTGTGTCAAGGTGACTGCTTCAGTCTGGACTTTCTCCAATGAAAGAGCGAGATCGATTAAGGACGACAGCGACTCGATCACTTCACTCTCAGGAGGGAGAGTGGGATCAATTGCAGATGAAACTGAATTGATCACTTGGTCAACCAGCGGGGGGTCAAGGGACAACTTATTGTCGTTTGTTGGAAGCACCGGTTGAAAACTAGTAATATCTTCCAACCACCGCGAAGCTTCATCCATGCTTGGACAAAGGAAAGTACGGTGCATACCCTTGCATATCAAACATGGATATAGGAATTTACCCTTCGGACCCTTCACCAAGGGGTCACTGGTTGAGGGAGTGTTATCAACATGATGGTCATAGGTTGACGATACAATTGGTTTGGGGTTTTTAGACCACACTTCTGACACATGGGAAAGACCGGGGCAATCCTTGAGAAGGTGATCACCCTTGCAAAGTTTGCAAGGGAACTTAGGTTTACGAGGTGTTTTCATAGGATGATTTCCATTAGAGGCAATTGGTTTACGCTTGGTATCTTTCTTATCCTTCTTCTTCTTAACTTTCCTTTTCTTCTTCTTCTTATCCTCCCGATCACTAACATTACTGCTTTGATCAGGCGAGGAAGAAGGAACAGAAGAAGATTCATTTGACGAAGAAGGGGAAGGATTAGTTTGGGATTGACTCTCTCGTGGTGGAGAGTGAACATTTGAAACATTGGGCACAGTCGGAATCACCAGATTGAATAACCATATCGGTAATCCTATGGCTAATCCAGGAAGATTTAACGTGGCAATAAAGGGAGGACCAATATCTCCAACTGGAGGAAACGTAATAGGTACCCCTTGAAAAGGGGTCTCCGGATTGGTAGTCCCAGAAGGAGCATGGGTGCATGGAGGTGGATTCTCCATGGAACAAAACTAAGTGATGTGGACGAAGTCTTGTTAAAAAGAACTCAAAAACTATCAGGCAACTGAGCGTGCGAAAGGGGAGCTAGGAAAAGACAAGGCTCACAGGCCAAAAGAGCAAGCTCAAAAAACTATACTGAGGCCGCTGCCACAATAAGCGAGTTGTATAACAAAACGGCCAGAATGCCAACAAGCAGCCCTACAAAGAAAAAGACCCTCTATAAGATAGCAAGCAAAACCTCCTAACTAAGAGCTGGAGACCTCAACAAATTGTATCCTTTGCAAGGTGATGAAATCCAAGTCGAACAATACAAAATGAGAGACCAATAATGGAAGGATATCCCTCTACCGAAATGGATCCTGGGTAAAGACCCCTAGAAGAAAAGTCACTAAGCTACCTCGTTCATGACACGTTGGAGAAGGACGTGCCACTTTTGTCTTATCGCCCTCGTACTTCCAATATGGAGGCCGGATAATACAAGGAAGATAATGGATAGATGTCCTTAGGCTCTAAGTGGAGTGCAGCATTCCACAAAGTCTGTCCAGAACCTATCCTCGTGACTTGCTCACGAAACGACGGGGGGCCTTCTTCCACAAACTGGTCGATGACCGTGTCAACAAATACAAAAGGATTTTAGTACCCTAGAGGACAGCGACTATGTCTCAGATGATAACGACAAGGGGGAATTATTTGAATGCCTATCCACGGTGTCCTACCTAACTACCAAATTCTTTTGATTTCCTCAAGTGAGGTTAATGTTGGTTTAGTTAGGGAGATTAATTTTAGAGGCTGTCTTACACAATCGGGTTATGGAAGTGCAACTTGATGGTGTTGTGACGACTCAAACCATGCAAATGAAGATGAATCGAAATGAGCCTTTCTCTTCGATGAACACTAGCTAAAGTAAGGAAGAATTCTTTTCATTCTCAATATGTACAACCCAATGCAAATGCAATTTTATTTCTTTCAAAATGATAGAAAGAGGTAAAAGATGTACCCAAAACTAACCCAAAGCAATAAAAAAGTTATTTATATGAACACCAAATGTAATAATTATGATCTGTTTCCTACCCTTTTACACTTGAAAAAGACACATCCAATCTATGGAAAGAAGGATTCCACAAACGCTTCCAATTAGATGCAAGACAAAGAAAAGCACTCAACAATTCTATCTAACTCGAATGTTCACAAATCAAGCAATCCTTTCTTCTTCTTACAAAGGTGAGACCAAAAATTTCAAATGATCGAATTAAAGGAAGAAGAATACTTATTTTTTCCAATTTCGTGAATATAGCAAAAGAGTGACAAGATAAAGCTTTCCTTTGAACAAAAAATGGAAACAAGGGATCGATCTATTCCAATGACCAATAACTAGCTAAATATGTGAAGGAAACAAAGCGCAAAACCCAAGAAAATGACTTCAAAAGACAAGGATGTCCCAAGTTTTTCGAAGCCAATCTAAACAATCTGAATGATGCCAAACCAAACAAACTTTTGGAATATCACACTAAAGAGATCTCTACAAAAAAATTTAATCCAATCACAATCCGATGGCGAGAAGAAGTTTAAAAACAAATGCAAGCTATTGGGGCTTGAAAAGAATGCCAATTCTACCCAACAAGCAAACAAAGCACTAGTTTGACTCAAGAAACCAAACAAAGGCTTTGAAGTTCCAAATGATGCCAAGAGTTTCTAAAACAAGCAAAAAATGAATTGTATCAGTCCAAATCAGTCACGTAACGGTCACAAAATCATTGATCAAGAGACTCTAAATCAGAAAAATCGAAAATGTACACAAGGGATCAAGTTAACCCAAGGGGATTTCAACTTTCCAAGATAGAACCTAGTCTTCCAAACAAAGAAAAAGGGGCAAAAATTCTCCAAAATGAGGTTTGGAAGGGTTCAAAGTTATGTTATAGAGATCCTAAAGTGACTGGGAAGGTACACTTGACTCCCATAACTGAAAAGTGGCTCAGAGGACTCAAAATTGACCAAATGGCCTCAAAGATGCCAATGAAGGACTAGAGACAAAATGTGGATGAAAAGGACTCAAAAGAGACCCAAATCTCTTCAAAAATGTGTCAAAAAGAAGCCAATGGACCATATGGAGGCACCCCAAAAGTTTGGGAGCAAAAAACCCAAGGGAACCCTTCCAAATAAGCTCAAAAATTACCAAAACAGGATAGTGCCGCCCCTGCACAGACCAATACAAAGCGGTAGTTGGACAATACCGTGCCCTAGAACACAATGGGGGAGCGGTAGTACCGTTCTCTAGCCCACTATGGGGGGAGCGGTAGTTGGATAGTACCGCGCCCTAGAACACTATAAGGGAGCGGTAGTTTCCGTTAGGATTTAAAAAATGAAAGTTTGGCCAAGATCCGAGCAAGGATAAGGTCCTGAGTTTAAAATGGTCCTCAATGATGATCAAAGAGGATCTAAGGTGATGAGAAACAACACTTAGAAGAGGATTTGATGATCTAAACAAGCAAGCAAAGGTGAAACTAGGGAAGAAAATGTCCCTAGCGGAGTCGCCAGTTTTTGTTGTAGATATTTCTCCCTACGGATAGATAGAAACTCTCTTAGGTTAAAGTAGACTTGACTGGCTTTATACTAAGACAAAAAAATAAAAAATGCTACCTTGAATTCCTAGATTCAGACAAATGATTCAAGATTATACTGCTAAAATAAATGGAAGAGGTTTAACAGACCTTTGATTTAGTCGCTCGTCCTAGTTATTGTTCCAATCCTCAAGTCTTCGCGAATGAACCTGTTGGGATGAATCAAAGTACAAGCACATACAATCTTTCTAGAAACTTGAAATATATGTTAGAATCTAAATCTATCATAGCACGGGGGGTTCACTCAATGAACTTGTTACATAGCACGATCGTTCGCATGATATTAAAGAATACCCCTAATTTCACTAAATATTGGAAAATGCATTCTAAAATTGTATTGTTGAACCCCCCTCCCAATATGCCTTTCCAATTAAGAAAACCCCTAGTTTCACCAGATATTGTAGGTATCCATTTTTATCAACCCATTTTTAACACCCCCTTTATATCATATTATCAAGTTGTAACAAACAGGATCCCAGCCACATCTTAGTACAAGCAAACAAGATGCTAAATAAAATAATAGTATAATGCTAATAATGATCCCACTAGGATTGTAGGGGTGACTGATCAATTTGTAGCATTGGAGAGTGGAACACCCAAATAAATAGTACTTGGGAAGGAAAAATGCATAAAACGCAACCTAGTCAAGAGATCAACATAACAAAGAATGTAAAAGATCGATAGTCCAATTGTTAGTGCACTGCTTAGAAAATATGAGAATTGCAAATGTTGCACACCACAACCTGCCAATCTACCAATTTTATATCATGTAAATACAAATATAGCCATAGATAACTCATGTTTTCTATAAGCTTAATAAATTAATCTCCATAAAAAAATAAAATTGAAACCCTTTTGTGGAAGGACGCCCCTACCTTCCTATCAAAGCAAACATCATTGATGTTTGAACCCAAATGGACATAGAAAATTCCTTTTACTTTTCAATAATACCATATGATCATGTGCATAGCTTGGATTTGGGTCATTCACAAGATCTAATGAATTGCCTCCACTTCCTCTACATTTATTCTTGCAATCACGGGAATTAACAACATTTAGTTACATTTTCTTGGTTATATCTAGTTTTTTTTTTATCTTTAAAGGATAGGGAAAAATATCCATTGTTAGGTTTCAAGCATGCAATAGTTATAAAGATACACAGATAATGAAACTTATATGATACGATTTCATGGTACCGATAACACATAGGGTATGTAAATAGGGATTTAGAGTTTGACTTATGTTCATGTTAATTTCAATATAATATTAAGGCATATGCCTTGCATATAAGAATTGAAATTACAATTATGAATGTGCCAAATATAACTCAATCTAACAACTATTCCTAACTGGAAATGTGAAAATATATTAAAGAAGAATACAAAAATTTGAAAGAAATAATTAGTCAAGAAACGTTGATCTAATTGTTCTTGGTTCTAGTGAGACAAGAAAGATTGATCTCACTTTTCTTGGTTATCGTGGAGCAAGGTTTAATTGAATCTCAATTCCCACCTAAACCCCAACCTAAAAAATGAAGAGTTAAATCGTTTACTTGAATGCCTATAAAAATACAATACAATTGGTCAAGTCTGGAACTCCCATTTAACTACATCTCTTAACTTAAAGATGAAAAACAATATAACATCAATTCAAACCAAGCCTAAATAAGCTATTAAATGAGGATTTCTCAAGGACAATAATCGAAAGAGACTTCCATCGATATTATCTTTGGTACACTGTTATCAAATTTATGCAAAACTTAGGATCATAAGAAATATTAAATAAAAATGGAAGGTCCTTAAGTTTTAGGTGGGTATGAATTGAGCCCGTATTTTGGACGTATAAATCCATCCCACGATTTGGAGGTTATTCCTCAACACTCCGAAATAAAATAGCCCCCAATATTTTTATTACTATGTCAAATTAAAAACTCCCTTTGACCCCTTAATACGGGGCAATATATTTTTAAGGTTTTTAAGAGTATTCAACCCCCCAATATGAATGGATGTGATATGATATTGTCTCACTAGTGAACCCCCCGTGTATCATAGAAACAAATCATGTAATTGAAACAACATCAACACACACAATTTGGGAAACAAGACAAGTTATATTTGTAATGCAAACTTGAAGTAACTCACAATAGTTGCTTGATGTCCAAGCCAACTCCCAGCTCCAAGTGCTTTCTCCTCTAGCTATCTCCACAAAGATCTAAGACCATAGGTTTGATATCTCAAAGAGTCCTCCCTTTGGCTCATGGAAGGCCTCTCTCTTATAGCATGTGGGAAGGTTAACCAACAAGAAAGAAGTGTGGATCTATGGAGTGTTTAGTGTATCAGGCCAGCTAAACAGAGAGGGGAGTTGAGATCGAATCAGAGGTGGCAATCCCAATGATATCTCTTGAAATTCAAGATCCCAAAATCCAAGGAAAAAGGTTAATTTTGGACTACCGCGTCCCTAAGACTGAGCATAGCACGGTAGTACCACACCCCAAAGGAGGAGCAACGCGCGGTAGTGCTCACTACCGCGCCCTGCCTGATGTGCAAGGCGCGGTAGTCTCCTCAGATAAAGTCTATTTGGGTGACACGTGGCAGGTGAGATGGTTTCTTTCAGAGTTCAGTCAATGATTTTCACTCTGGATGTTCAGATGATCTTTAAGGGGAACTGTCGTTTAGGTTGCTAGTGCAAGGATGCGACACGAATATGTAATGTTTAATATTGAGGTATAACATCAGGACAAGTATAAATAGATATCTCCCGATCTCTATTTTGATCACTTCAGAACTCACTCTTCCTTCACTCGAAAAGTGGTGCACATGTGAGGAGGAGGATCAGCTACTAGGAGGAGTCTATCTCTGTGTACTTTGGTTGTATCATTGCTCTATCTATCTCTGAGGAAGTTGTGGGGTTTTTCACCTTAGGTTTTCCCCCATGGAAACTCTGTGTGTCTATTGTCTCTTATATTTGATTCTTGTGATGGTTGGCATGCTTGCTATGATTGATATGCATTGATATACTACTGTACATGTTATTTTCTCAATAAAGATCCTAGAGTATCTTGAAATAATGCTAAAAAATTAACATGAAAAAGTATGTCTAATTTCATGAAAAATGAATCATGCTATGCTCTTTCATGTGTATCTAGTTGTATGAAGAATTGATTTTAAAATATCCTCCTAACCAAACAAATACTCTAAATACGTAACCTCCATACGTTGACTAATAACCACCAGGGCCGCCGAACGAAGTAGGAGTTGGCTTGAACCCATATATTTCCCCATCCAATCTAGATTTGCTGCAGCCAATTCATCTTTATCCTGAATGACATTTTTCTCTCCAATTATATTTTGAAAATGAAGAATATCTCCAGCTTCTATCTTAGAAAAGGAAGGGTTTCTCTGTATTTTCATAGCTACAGTTCCATAAGATCTCGCGTGGGAATCATATAAACCTTCTAGCTCTGAAATTGGAGGAAAATGTGAAAACCAAAAAGAGTTGCATGCCAATTGAAAGGGTTTCCGTCTATTCCTAGGCCTCATGCTGAACTGAGGGACCTTTCTGCTGGCAGTTCCCAATTGAGGTATAAATTCAAAACATAATATCTCTTCTGACCTAAATGAATTGGAGCACATGGACCACACATATTCTGCACGAAGAAACACAAAGTAACAATATGTTAGAACATGTAATTCCTTAGTGCAAGAGGCATACATCAACTAAATCTTTGTAAGACTATTAGGAGTGCAAATGCTATTTGTTTTTGCCAGCACAAAATAAAAATAAAAAATATTTTAATCATAAAAATCTAAGCAGAGTGTTGCCTCTGTATTTCACGTTGAAATTTGAAACACAATAATCAACTGCAAACTGGAGCACATTAACGCCAGTTTTGTACTGAGCACTCCCATAGACCTATTTTTGGTCATTTGCTGGACATTAATAAACTTATCTTATTGTATCTCCCTTGTAGAAGATACTAGACTCCAGCGCTGATTTCTCTCTCCACCATTGTAGGGAAATGCTCCAGACGGGAGATCTTCCCATAAACTATCAATAGCATTTTAAAGGGTGCAGTTTGAAGCTGAAATGTGAAGAATTTCCAAGGTATGCATTAATGAAGAATGCATACATAACTTCATTCCACTAGAACGACACTCAGATTATACAAGCTGACTAAGGACAAGCTCAATCTGTTAAGAGTTTATTGAATGACTCATTCGTATAAGTATAATTAACAAAAAGTGTTAACACTACTTCAAGAAAAACCTACATAAGTGGAATTTGAATCCTAAATAATAGATTATAGCTAATAATGTATTTACATGGAGTGATAAAAGTAAAAATGCATAATGAGAAATATATATATATATATATATATACATACTTATGAATACAACAAATGTGATTCGTATGTGGCAATTCCTTCCCCTTGGGTACTTAAGGGGCAAAATAAATCAATGTAGAAAGTCATGAATATCATTTTAATTTTTATATATCCAACTCAGCTCACAACACCATCGGAGCCATCCACAGCAGCACAGAAATCAAAAATTGCATCAATCAAGATTCCCAATATCAAATCCAATTCAGAAGCCGAAATGATTCATTAATACTGAATACATAATCATGAAAAACAAATCTAAAAATAAAAGCATATTCACAAGATTTAGCAGATGAAGAGTAGCCAAAAGGACTCAATCAATGTAATCAGGGTTTATGTATATTGCTCAAAGCAACCACAAGGTCCTCCAAGACCACCAGGTACATGTCTGTCACTGTTGGCACGAATTATCCTTATGATGGCTTTCATTACCATCTCTTGGGGTACTGAAAATAAGGCTTAACCGCTGACAAAATGAACATACATGAATGCTAGTTATTGCTGTCATGAGAACCTCAGACCTGCAGACTGCCTGGCTATGGTTGCCTGTCTCTCTCAGACTCATCATTTAACAACAAATGAAAACTAAATGTCCCCAAAAAAATACAGAGAGGGATTCGCAGTTGGTGTTTTCGTTATTCTCCCGGCCGAGTCTACCGTAAATGTTGCATGAAGCTCTCGACCAGACTCGACCCCCTCGTCTTTTACGGCCACAAACCACGATCCTGCAACGCTATCATGGTGGAAATCATCACTGCGATATGAGGGCAGTATCGAGCCAAATGAAAGGTTCTTAGAAAAGAACCACCAGGTGTCGTTGTTGCTGAAATTTAAACCCTCAGCATCAGGTTGCGACTGGTTCAACAAAAAACTTCGGTCCTTGGAACTTGATGCAAATCACAAAGTCGCTATTGCCGATAATGACATTAAGTTATCCATTTATTTCTTAGAAGAAAGAAGCTCTGGAAATGAAGGAATCCAACGACAAAGCCTGGCACTTCTATGCTGGAACTCCGAGCAAAGAATATAAAGCTCTTCTTCTCTTAGTGGCCTTTTCTGATACACTCAGGGGCATTCGCGTTTGGCTTTACAGAGCTAGATTCCTCAAATAATTTTCCTTTTCTAAGTTCTTATTCGAGGGTTTTTCTTTTTCTAAGTTCTTATTCGAGGTTTTTCAGTGAATCCTCTCGACTAAATCTGCCGACCCTTGCTAGTTTCTGCAAATAAGGCATGGCAATTCATTTGTTGGGATGCAATCTATGCTGTAAATAAGGAATCTTGAGATCCATTCACTGATACTTACGGGTTGTTGTCCGCTATTTTGCGGGTTCCTGCATAGAAAATGGACGACAACAACAACTTGAAGTTACTTGGCGCCGATTGGAAACGAAATAATGGCAGTTTGCAGCACATCTAATATTTTGCACAGGGCTAAGATCGCATGTAGTTGTAGAGTTTCCCATCACTCCCAACGGAGATCTTGAAAATTTTTAAGGAAATTCAGCATCTCAGAATTGAGCTTCCCGGTGGTGAGCTCGGCATCGAGGATGGAGTTCAGTTGAAATGGAAGGCGAAATTTGGGAGTACCTTGGAGAGTTGTGTGATTTTTGGGGCCGTTCAGTCCTGAATAAGGGTTTGAAAACTGGTTCGAGAAAAAAAACACAGTTAGTTTCCGATGATGAGTTTGAAGGTCTGGAAGGATTATAGGATGATAGTGGCAACATTCCCGAGTCATTTTACATAAGCGGTTGGTTGAAATTGAGAGTCGTGTGGACCATAAGCTCCCTGATTGCGGCTTCGACACGTCTTTACTTACTGAAAGAGATTATTCATGACCAACCCACTCTTAGGAGCTTGGTTTTATCCGATGAAGACGGACAAGGGACTCTATGTGTGGGAAGGGAACAGCTCTATGAGTTTTAGGATAAACCTCTGGCTGCTTTTCCATCCTCGAATAGAACACAAGTATTGTCCCTTAATATGAAACTACCGTATGCACCGACTATGGAGCTTTTTGGTGGCACTGTGATGCAGGGTGAAACGCTCATTACCATTAGATTGAGTGACCAGACGACCGCGACGAAGAAGGAGAGTGAGGTTTCAATTGTGGGGGATTTTGAAGATCCATATAGGGAAGAGGACTTATCATTCATAGAAGAGCTCAGGTGGACACGTGGATCGACAGAGTCAGTGCCAAGGATCAACGAATGAGGTGTTTCCAATCGTCGGACGAAGGATCCGACGTTTTAAAATTAATAAAAAAAAAATCGGAGAGTCGAACTCCCACTTGTTGAAACACCTTACAGCATAATTAAATAATTAAATATTGTTAAAATTAAATTAATATGTTCCATTTTTTTGAGGATTTTGAACTTATGGTAATTAATGATGATGATATGAAGACGAGCTTATGGTAATTAATAATGATGATATAATGAATACACTTAAACCAACTTTGGCAAAAAGCTTTTTCCAAGCTCACTATGCTTGGCGAGAAGCTTTCCAAACTCACTATAGTTTTGGCAAGCTAGGAGGTTAGAAAGGTTTGTATTGTAGCAAATACTATGAAACTCAAATTTAATGTGGGTGTAAAGAGGGTACTCTAAGAGAAAGTGATTTTCATCCTCAATGCTCATAAACTCACAAAGATGGAAAACCCTTTCTGCTCACGAAGTTTTAGGAATAGACCAATGCACTATTTCGCTATGGAGCTCATGAGAGTTTGTTCTAATCTTGCTATATTAATTTTCTTCCTTGAACTAGTTACTACCGAGAGATACTTCTCATCTTCGAAATTAGGATTAATGAACTCCTTACAGTATCTTAATTTTCTCTTCACTGCTAAATTTTCCTCCCACCACAATTTCTCTTTAAAATTAGAAGTATAATATTTTTTACATTATCGATTTTTTGCAAAGTGACATTTTCATTAATACCCCAATGGTTTAACCAAGCCTTGGTATCTTTACACCAACCCCGCTTGAGGCGTAGTTGGTTTTGATTGAGTTTAAAGGAATTTTAGGAAGTCTCTCACTCTTAAATCCAACCATAATTTAAATGTTTTATTAAAAAAATTAAGTTTAGAAAATGGATATGGATTATTTTAATTTCATAAACATGAATTATTTTGGATTAATGACATTATAAATATTATAGGTAGATATTGTATAATATTGTTGTGTTTAGAGTATTGAATTCAATGTTTTGTTTGGTAAAGTTTACATAGACATATGAATTTTTTATATATGATTTGAAAGAAAAAAATAATCATAACATGATGCATCTACTAATATGATTCTTAAGGTAAGGAATTACTTGATTTATTTTAGATTTTCTTTATGTGCTTGAAAATCTTTAAGAGAAACATAATTATATCATTAATGAAGATGTAACACCCCTAGCCCAGGTTAGAGCTGTTATTGTAATTTGAACATTAAGGCTATGAGTATGTACATGGTATGATAATATTTTAATAAAAATACTAGCTAGCTGCATGAGGAGCAATACGCTGAAGAGGAGATCCAGATATTAACTGAGGGTTGTGAGGGGGTAAGGTTGAATTAAGTACCTTGTTCTATAAACCTTGTGATAAACCCAAAACCCATACCCCTAAGCCATATTCCTGACCATACTATTAATGGGGGGTTATTTTTAATGTTAATTATTATTCAATGATGAAGATTAGGAGGCTAATTGTAATTATGCATGGAGGACGTGTTCCTTTGGGAGATCCACGTGAGATCCCAGAGGGGACACAAGGATGCCTCGATGATCCAGGCGGATGTGGGGGCAGGATGATTCTACCCACGGCCTAGGTGGTGGGACGCTGGTGGAGGAAGAGAAGAATGCACGCAGAGGGTCAGGGGTGGTGAGTCCAGGAGAACACAGAGGAGAATGCATGAAGAGCACGGGGGAAGTGTCTGTTGAGTGCAAGAGAAGTGTCTGCTGAGTAAAAATAGAGATTTCCTATGAGGAACCCGAACCCGAAATGCAGAGAGAGAACCTGAACATTGCGATACTGAGATAACTCGAATTGGCTATGAATTCCTTGGTCGAATTAACCAGTGAATTGGCAATGAGGCATGAGACCCAGAGGGATTCCCAACGTTTGCAGTGAAATGTGTCGCTTTACGTTTTGGGAAGGAACTCAGGTGGGTTGATTGCGGAATTAACAAGGATTTGGTTACCAAACTATTGTTTGTTGAACCCCGCAAATATCTTTACCTCTGTTATTTCCACCTGAGACTCTGAGAGTGAGTTGGGGAAAATTGGGGAGATACCTTTGGTTAATGTCTGGATCTCGGCTCGAGGGTGAAATTGGGAGATGAAATAGTATAGGATGGACACGTTCTAAGGTTGGGTGGAGTGTGGCTCACATGCAGCTAGTCGCCACATTCCTGTGTATTTCAAATAAGTATCTGTGTATGAATTCTAATATCCATGTGCTTAATTGTGTTTAATATGTTCAAGTGGTGGAATGAATGTATAATTGAATGTAAGCCATGAATTACTATGTTAAGCCTGTTAGAAGGTTGTTTTACATTGTTTCCCTAAATATTTTGATGTTTGTTATGTTATTTGCAATGGAATCATATTTCCTGTTGGATGACTGAAATCGTGATTTCATGTGGAATGCCTGGAATTGTATTCCTGAAGAAATTCAATTTGATATATTCTTGCATTAGAATTGTATTTAGTGTTGAATGCCTAGAATGGTATTTCTTTGTTGAAATAATTCATGGTATTTCTGTATTGAAATAGTTGTCTATTTAGCTCTGTGTCTTTCAAATGTTTGCTTATAAATTATCCTTCACCCAACTGTGGGATTGTCAGTCTTACCGAGAATTAGGAAAAGATAGAATTAAACTCTGATATGTTTATGGTTTCTTTTGTTTTGAAGTATGTTTATGGGAAATGCGTAAAGGAAATTGTTTTAATTGCAAGGGTTTACCTTGTAGATATGTATATGTTTAACATGGATGTGCCTATTTCAAGGTAAACAAGTCTTATGAAGTTGATATAAGACGTAATGAAGAAATTTTTTATTTTTATAGTTTTATTCTTTGTAAATTGTGTGTATGAGTAATGAGGGTATGTTACAAATTGGTATCGGAGTGCCGGTTGCAGCTCTCGGGCCTTTGGAATTGAAATTATTTTTCCAAAGAGATATTCGAATATATGCTGTAATTAATTTTTAGACTGATAATCCGTGTGGAATTCAGATTGCTAACAATATACAAGAATATTTGGTCATTGGAATTGCAGACTGTCAGTAAATACAGGCAATCAGAATTGAAGAGATGGCAGAGGATCTCGAATTCTCTAATTTTGGGGAAGGAATCGGCAGCGAAAAACAACGTAATGAATCCAATGGTTTCCAAAGTGGGCCAGGGACCATGGATGTTGTGCGAACTTTGAGGGGTTTGTAGTTTGGAAACGAAATAATTTTGCAAAGATTGGAACAACGGAACCAAATTAACCAACAATTACTGCAGAATTTTGCTCAGCTACAAAATCATATGCAGCGGGTCACTTCCAATGTAGAAAGAGGTGAAGAATCCATGAGCAGGTATCACTTCTCTCAGGAAGGTGAAGACAACAGAATGAAAGTACATTCCCATCATGAAACGAATGAAAGTTCTCATGGGTATAAAAATAACCAGCATATTAGATGTCCTAGAAGGCAAAGAAAAATAAAGCATGATGTAATGCTGGAAGGCGAACTGAGAAAACTAAAACCTCCGACCTTTGATGGAGAGAAGTCTGGTGATGATGCATAACTATGGCTTATGGAAATGAACAAGTATTTGCATTTACATGACTACTCAGAAAACCAAGAAGCACGAATTGTAATATATAATTTGCAGGGAAGGGCTTATAAATGGTGGAAACAACTCAAACTAGTGGAAGAATTGGATGAGAAACAAATTTCATGGAGGAAATTCCAAAAACTCTTCAAGAAAGAATATCTTTCACCGTGCTACTATGATAAAAAGACACAAGAATTCTTTGAGCATAAATTGGGAAATATGCCCATGGAGGACTATGAAAAGAAATTCTTGGAGCTGTTGGGTTATGTGGATTTTATCAAGGATGAAAGGTGAAGGTACAACATTTTATCAGTGGCTTGCCTGCATTTTATAAAGATAGATTGACTTATGATGAACCTCACACCTTGAAGGATTGTTTCTGAAAGGCTAGATGCTTGTATGAGAAAGGACAGAATAGGCAGGAAGTGAAAAAGGTTTGGAGAGGTAAGCTGGAAGAGAAGCAAGATCAGAGAAGAAAGGGGTTTAAACATCTGGATACAAAGAATGACACCTACTCTTCTTTTAAACCACCGTTACCAAAAGAAGAATCCAAGATGGGTAATTCTCCAGGACAAAAGAAACCAACCCAAGGTAAATGTTGGGGATGTGGCGGTGACCATTTCTTAAGCAAATGACCTGAAAGAAGAAATAAGGGATCCAATGTATATAGTATGCAAGAAGCTTCTACAGTTGGTGATGTTGCAAGAAGTGTTCCTTGCTTCTATGCAACATTGGATAATCGCCAAGCTGATCATCAATCTTCTATGATCGATATTGAAGGTAAACTAAGTGATGTGCCTATTTCAATTTTAATTGATTATGGAGATTCTTATAGCTATATTAATACTAACTTGGTTGAAAGGTTTAAATTGATGACTGATAAGTTGTCTAAGTATAGAATGGTTCAATTGGAAACTGGTATGAAGAGGAATATCATAGTTATGGTCAAAAGAAGTTGTTTTGAAATTAATGGAAACCAAACCTGTTCAGATTTGGACATTCTCCCTCTTGGATCATATGATTTGTTGATCGGTATGGATTGGATCGAGAAACACTTTGCTGTGTTGGACTGCCACAGTAAAGTTATTACATGTCTGAATGAGGAGGGAAACCTTAATGTACAGATAAGAGGTATTCAAAGACCTATATCCTTAAGACAGATTTATGTTTTGCAAATGAATAAGTGTATCAGAAAAAGGTTCTAGCTGTATGCTATTCAGGTAGAAGAATTGTCTACTGAAAAGGAATTAAGTTTGGAAGAATATCTAGTGTTGAAAAAATTTGATGATGTATTTCAAGAAGTTCCTAGGTTACCACCCAAGATGGATATCGATTTCACAATCAATTTGATGCCTGTAATTGTGCCAGCTTCAAAAGCACCATACAAAATGGGTACTCCGCAGTTAAATGAATTGCAGATGCAACTTGAGGAGTTGTTGAGGAAAGGGTATATACGTCCTCATATATCACCTTGGGGTGCTCCAGTTATTTTTGTAAGAAAGAAGGATGGCACACTCAGATTATGTGTGGACTACAAGAAGCTAAACAAAGCCACAATTAAGAACTGGTATCCTCTACCTAGAATTGATGATATTTTTGATTAGTTAAGAGGTTCAAGAATATTTTCTAACATAGATTTGAGATATGGATATCACCAGATACGTATTAAGGATGAATACATTTGTAAAACAAGATTCAGAACCAGATATGGGCATTATGAATTTACAGTGCTTCCTTTTGGTTTAACAAATGCTCCTGCTACATTCATGTGTTTGATGAATGGTGTATTTACAAAGTTGCTGGATAAGTTTATAATTGTATTTTTGGATGATATACTTATCTATTCCAAAACCGAGGAGGATGCAGTGAATGTATCCATTCACTAAGTTAATAGTCGAATCCGACTCTCATATTGAATAATAGATAAGAATAATATATTTGATGATGTTGATAAATTACAATAAGATCACCTTTTATAGGGCTTGATCAAGCATAGTGAAGGGTTACACCCTTTCACTAGTAACCTAATAATCTATTAATTTATAAATAATAATATTAAATAAATATTCACAGCATTGCCTTCCCCTTAGGAAAGATTTGTCCTCAAAGCTTAGATTATTGTTGTCGTCTTTTCATTCTCGTTTTGTGTTGAAACAATGTCATTTCTTCCTTTATGTTTTTTTTAGAACTGGTATTAGGTATATGCTTGGTATTTACACAATAGTTTTCCATCTTCCTTTCATTTGTAACTTGATTTTGTACTCCATTATGTTTATTATTATTATCCCATTTTCCTTGTAGATGAATACGAGGAGTATTTTTGTGACTGTCCATATCAAGCCTTGTTTTAGAAGTTGCTTGTCCTACGATATTTATGATGTCATCACGTAATGTTTTCATTTTATTATCCTTACGAGTTATCTCGAGAAGTAGCGTTTCGTGAGGCTTCTCATACTCAAAGTCACCTGATAGTGTTACATTTAGGTTTCTCCAAGGTGGTAGAAGAATTAAGGTAGAAGATGAATCTACGTTATCTGATTCCTTTGAATTGGATTCCTTTGCATATTGTAGGATCCATCTTTTGTCATTGTATAGATCGTCCTTATTGTCAATGATATTGGCTTGACTCTCATTGTGAACTTGGTCGAGCTCATCTTTATCAAAAATATTATTGGTATTTTGGTCATCCCTACGATATTTAGTTTCCTTGTCTTGTTTATTGTCTCGATCAATTTTGTTGCTCTCATTTTTGTTGACATAGTGGTCCAACACATCTGAGTTACTGATATGGTTTGTATTAGACCTTAGTTTTTGTAACATTTCTATTATGGTATTCTGGGTTTGTGTCATCATGCTCAAGTTCTGTGCCATGGTGCTTATGTTCTATGTCATCGCACACATCTTGTTATCTAACTCTTTTTGTTTCTCGTGCATGATGTTTACTTTGTCATCAAGTTTTCTTCCTAGTACTAGAACAACATCTTCTTTAATTCCTTTCTTAAGTGCCTTGTTATTTTTCGTTTCTTCTCTGAATTTTTCTTGGTTGGTAACGAGGGCCTTGATGTCATTTTCCAATTTCTCAAGTTTGTCTTTTAATTCCGCCATGGTCTTGGATCTATTGTGGGGAGGTGAATATTTGGGCGCACTTTTGGTAGGATTCAATTAATAATAATTATTGTAAGGAAAATAATTATTATAATTAATGGGTAAAATAAATAAATATAATAATTATTATATTTAAATATTTTTATTTTTATTTTCTTTATGATTGTGACTTTTAATAAAATTAAATATTAATATAATATTTAATTTTTATTAAAAATTAGGGTTATGAGGATGGAGGTGTGGCCTGATGGGAGTGTGCCAGGGTTTGACGTGGAGGGAGCGAATGTGGAGGAAGCGTGAGAGGAGTCGGAATGGTGCTGAGGGAGCTGCAACGAAGGTGTAGTTGCAGTAGTGGAGGGTCGAGAGAGGACGAGCGAGGAGAGTGGGCGTGTAGGCATGGGAGGATACAGGCGTGGGAGTGGAGCAGCGCGGGGTGGATGGGGCGTGGAGTGAAAAGAAAGGAGAGCCGAGCTGGAGGGGCACGCGAGCACGTGAGGTCGAGGCGTGGAAGTGGTAGTGGTGGTCGTGAACGAGGTAGAACGATGGATAGGTGGAGCGTTGGGTGGTATGAAGGATCGTAGAGAGCTGTGAGCAGTGAATGGAGTGGCGTGGACGTGAGGGTGTAGTGGAAGGATGAGGGAGGGGTGAAAGGACGTGAACAAGGAGTAGTGAGGGGATATAACGTGCAGGATATGGACTGCGTATGGGCGCAGTGGAATGGTGTGTGGGCGTGTGTGCAGTATGGAACTTGGAAAGCGCCGGTGTGTGTGAGCAAATGGAAGTGAAGGTGGATGGGGAAGGGAGCAGGAGGGAAGAGTATGGAGGATGTCGTGGAGTTTGGGGGATGAGGGAGATGAATTTTAGGGTAGCTTGTGAGGAAAGTGCATTGGTGGGGGAGTAATGTAGTGGAGTGAGCAGCGTGTGAGAGGTGATGGAGCGAATGGAGGAGTGTATGCAGCCTAGAATATGAGTGCGTCGAGAAGAGCCGAAACCGTGCTCTGATAGTAGGAGGAACCGAATCCAAGCTCAGGTCGAAGGAGCCGAATCCGTGCTCTGATACCAAATGCAGTGAACGTATCCGTTCACTAAGTTAATAGTCGAATCCGACTCTCATATTGAATAATATATAAGAATAATATATTTGATGATGTTGATAAATTACAATAAGATCACCATTTATAGGGCTTGATCAAGCATAGTGAAGGGTTACACCCTTTCACTAGTAACCTAATAATCTATTAATTTATAAATAATAATATTAAATAAATATTCACAGCAGAAGGGCATGAAGAACATCTCAAGATTACTTTGCAAATCATGAGATAAAATCAATTGTATGCCAAGATTAGCAAGTGCATGTTCTATCAGAAACAATTGTTATATTTGGGCCATATCATCTCTGAGGAAGGTGTGGCTATGGACCCAGTTAAAATTAAGGCTATTTCAGAATGGCCTACTCCTCGCAATGTCTTTGAGGTAAGATCATTCATGGGATTGGTTGGTTATTACCGAAAGTTTATAAAAGTTTTTTCAAGAATAACAAATTCAGTTACATCTTTGCAAAAGAAAGGTGTACCTTTCGTCTGGAGTCAGAAATGTGAAAATAGTTTCAGGAGTCTACAGGAATTGGTACATGTGCGCCTGTGTTGAAGATTTCCGATCCTAATAAAGAATTTCTGGTATGTACTGATGCATCACTTGAAGGACTGGGTGGAGTTCTAATGCAGGAAGGACATGTGATTTGCTACAAATCACGGAAGTTGAAGGAGCATGAGAAGAACTACGCTACTCATGACTTGGAACTAGCAACCATTGTTCATGCACTTCGCATGTGGAGATGCTATCTTTTGGGAAATAAATTTGAGTTAAAACTGATCATAACAATTTAAAGTATTTGTTTGATCAGACACAACTTAATGCCCGACAACCTAGGTGGCTTGATTCTTAAGTGAGTTCAATTTTGAGATCAAGTACTTGAAAGGAAAAGAAAATCATGTAGCTGATGCACTCAGCAGAAGGGGACAACTGATGCATGTTTCAGCCATCAACACTTGAAATTTTGAATTATAAATCATATTGCTTGAGGCTTTGAAAAGTGATAAGAATTATTTACAAATAGAAACAACATTGCGAGAAGGAAGTAAAGCATTGAAGTTCTGCAATTTTGCAGTAGCTAAGAATGGTATCCTTCATTTTAAGGATATGATCTATGTACCTCATCACGAAGAATTGAAAAGAATAATATTGAGGGAAATGCATAATGTACCTTATGCGGGACATCCCGAATATCAGAAAACTCTTACAGCTGTGAAGAATAATTTTTATTGGCCAAACATGAAAGAGGAGGTGGCCAATTACATTTCCCATTGTTTAGAATGTCAAAGGGTCAAAGCAGAGCATCAATACCCAGCTGGTTTACTTCAGTCATTGCCTATTCTTGAATGGAAATGGGACACTGTAACTATGGATTTTATTATAGGTTTTCCGAGAACCATGAGGCAGCATGATTCAATCATGGTAGTGGTTGATAAGTTAACCAAATCATCCCATTTTATTCCAGTTCAATCAACTTTCAAGGAAGCTAAAATTGGTGAGGTTTATATGAAAGAAATTGCTAGGTTGCATGGTATTCTGAAAGCCATTGTGTCGGATAGAGATCCAAAATTCACTTCTAATTTTTGGAAAGGTTTGTTTAAAGAGTTTGGGACTAAGCTTAATTTAAGCACAACTTATCATCCCCAAACTGATGGGAAGACTGAGCGTGTAAACCAATTCATTGAAGACATGCTCAGGATGTATGTCATGGACAAACCAAGAAAATGGGAAGAGTACCTGTACTTGGTGGAATTCGCTTATAATAATGGTTATTAAGAATATTTTAAGATGAGTCCATTTGAAGCCTTATACGGTAGAAAGTGTAATGTTCCAATCAATTGGGATAAACCTATAGACAAGCTGATCATTGAGCCTGAAATGCTTCGGGATATTGAAAATCAAGTGGTAAAGATAAAACAGAATTTGAAAATGGCACAAGATCATCAAAAGAGCTATGCAGATAAAAGAAGGACACACAGAGAATTCCAGGTTGGGGACATGGTGTTCCTGAAGGTCAGAGGAAAGAAAAGTTCCTTGCAGTTGGGAAAATGCAAGAAATTGGCTGCTAGATTTTGTGGTCCATTCGAAGTCTTGAGTAGAGTGGGATCAGTAGCTTACGAGCTAGCACTACCTACCACTACCAAAATACATAATGTGTTTCATATTTTGTTTCTGAAAAAAATATGTTTATGATATTAATCATGTGCTTGATTGGTCTGTTCTTTAGGTGGCACCAGAAGGGGAAATGCAGGTTCAACCAATCTACATATTGGATCGCAGAAGCAGGATACTCAGGAACAGATTCGTCAGACAGGTAAAGTTCCAATGGACCCATTATAGTCCTGAGAAATCCACTTGGGAACTGGAAGGTATAATGCCAGAAGAGTATCCACATTTATTTTGAAAATGTGTATATAATAAAACATTATGACATCGAAATTTTGTATATGTTTTGATACAATGTTAATCATCGAGGATGATGAAGACTCTAAAGGGAGGGTAATTATAACACCCCTGGCCCAGGTTAGAGATGTTATTGTAATTTGAACATTGAGGCTATGAGTATGTACATGGCATGATAATATTTTAATAAAAATACCAATTGGCTGCATGAGGAGCAATACGTTGAAGATGAGATCCAGATATTAACCGAGGGTTGTGAGGGGGTAAGGTTGACTTAAGTACCTTGTTCCCTAAACCCTTGTTCTATAAACCTTGTGATAAACCCAAAACCCATACCCCTAAGCCATATTCCTAACCATACTATTAATGGGGGGTTATTTTTAATGTTAATTATTATTCAATGATGAAGATTAGGAGGCTAATCATAACTATGCATGGAGGACATGTTCCTTTGGGAGAGCCATGTGGGATCCTAGAGGGGACGCGAGGATGCCTCGGTGATCCAGGTGGACGTGGGGGAAGGATGATGCTACCCATGGCCTGGGTGGTGGGACGCCGGTGGAGGAAGAGCAAAATGCATGCAGAGGGACGGGGGTGGTGAGTCCAGGAGAACACAGAGGAGAATGCACACAGAGAACGGGGGAAGTGTCTGCTAAGTGCAAGAGAAGTGTCTGTTGAGTGCAAGAGAAGTGTATGCTGAGTAAAAATAGAGATTTCCTGTGAGGAACCCAAATCCGAAATGCAGAGAGAGAACCTGAACATTGCTATACAGAGATAACCCGAATTGGCTATGAATTCCTTGGTTGAATTAACCAGTGAATTGGCAATGAGGCATGAGACCTAGAGGGATTCCCAACATTTGCAGTTAAATGTGTCGCTTTACATTTCGGGAAGGAACTTAGGTGGGTTGATTGCAGAATTAACAAGGATTTGGTTACCAAACTGTTGTTTGTTGAACCCCGTAAATATATTTACCTCTGTTATTTCCACCTGAGACTCTGAGAGTGAGTTGGGGAAAATTGGGGAGATACCTCTGGTTAATGTCTGGATCTCGGCTCGGGGGTGAACTTGGGAGCTGAAATAGTACAGTCTGGACAAGTTATAAGGTTGGGTGGAGTGTGGCTCACATGCAGCCAGTCGCCACATTCCTGTGTATTTCAGATAATTATATGTGTATGAATTCTAATATACATGTGCTTAATTGTGTTTAATATGTTCAAGTGGTGGAATGAACGTATAATTAAGAGTAAGCCAAGAATTGCTATGTTAAGCCTGTTAAAAGGTTGTTTTACGTTGTTTCCCTGAAGATGTTGTTGTTTGTTATGTTATTTGCAATGGAACCATATTTCCAGTTGGATGACTGAAATTGTGATTTCCTGTGGAATTCCTGGAATTGTATTCCTGAAGAAATTCAATTTGATATATTGTTTGCAGTAGAATTGTATTTCGTGTTAAATGCCTAGAATGGTTTTTCTCTGTTGAAATAATTCATGGTATTTCTGTATTGAAATAGTTGTCTATTTAGCTCTGTGTCTTTCAAATGTTTGCTTATAAATTATCCTTCACCCAACTATGGGATTGTTAGTCTTTACCAAGAATTAGGAAAAGATAGAATTAAACTTTGATATGTTTTTGACTGCCTGTGTTTTGAATTATGTTTATGGGCAATGCGTATATGAAATTTTTTTAATTGCAAGGGTTTACCTTGTAGATACGTATATGTGTAATATGGATGTTCCTATTTCAAGGTAAACAAGTCTTATGAAGCTGATATAAGACGTAAAGAAGAAATTTTTTATTTTTATTGTTTTATTCTTTGTAAATTGTGTGTATGAGTAACGAGGGTACGCTACAAAAGAGAACCCAATAGGTTACTTCACTCAAATATCCATTATAATAAGGTTGAATCCATATAATCTTCAAAGAATACATATTTATTATTTACTCATATATACTGATGAGCCCAAGATATAGGTACTCCATAGACTCCTTTTATTCCACGCATAAGCAAAGAAAGGATAAGAAAGCACCCATTTCTGTAGTGGAGAATGCATTTTGGTTGATGATTAAATGAAGTAATTTAGCGATTATCTTTTGTTATGTTTTAGCATTTTTATTTTCTAATCATATGAATGAAGGCATGTGTGATAGGGTGCAGGTGACCTGGAAGAATAACAAATGACCAAGATCCAAACTGAAGATCGCAAGAGACACAACGATCCCATTTTCTCCTGATTTATAGGAAAGAATCTTGTTATTCAGGATCGTGATTTTCAATGTAAAGCTAGGTTAGAAGTAATGATAAATAGGACCTCTTGAGTAGAAGGGGGTCTGGAGACATTTCCTAAAAAAAAAATCTTCAAAATTTTTGCAGTTGAGACATCTTCGTTTTACATTTTCTATAGCATGGATTTATGAACTGATAATGAAAGACCAACATTCTATTAATCTCGTGAGTTCATAAGTTTTTTTTACTCTTGAAATACATGTTGGGGAGGGCACCCTCAATATATAGATAAGGAGTTTCATGCTTTATTTCAGGTATTTCTCATGCATTCTATTAATTATTTCCGTCATCATTGTGTGTGAATTAACTTCAGCATTCGTTTAAATATCAGATTTTGATTTCAGCACAAACACTTTTCTTCTGTAGTTCAATAACATTGTGTATGTTGTTCTATAACACACTGTCTGTAGTCCTGTACATGCCATACGCATATGCGAATTTCATATATGAATTTCCACGTTTTATAGCATTTCCAGAAAAAGATGGAATCTATGTTTTCATGCGTCAAAGATAATAATTTTTTATTACTAATAGAATGGATCTCTTCCTTTTTAGATTAGATTCAAACTTCTTAAATAAAAGTTATGCATGATTCCATTTCTTGATTTGATAAAATAGATTTATCAGCATTCAACATTTGATTTGATAAAATAGATTTATCAGCTTTCAGCATTTGATTTAATAGAATAGATTTACATGCTTTCATTTCTCGTTTTGATAAAATAGATTTGCTTTCATTTCCTGTTTTGATCAAATATATTTTCTTTCATTTCCTGCTTTGATAAGATAGGATTTACATGCTTCCATTTTATGCTTTCAAGTATTCCTAGAACAATCTTTCCTACTTTCTTAGAATATACTTTAGAATACATAGGACACTTAAAATGAAAAAGGGTATCTCATAGTGCACATATAGTACTGAGTACCTCTCAAGTTTGTATGCTCCCTGGTCGATATTTAAAGTACACTTCAAGTACATCTACCTCAAAAAGGTATACATTCCTGGAGTTCACCACTTTTTGGCGTTGTTGCCGAGGAGGTGCTTAAACTATAAGAGACATCTTATTAAAAATAAAATCATAAAAAAATTACCATGAATGCCTCGACGAAAGAGGGATGAATTTGGACGATTTCTGCCTAACCTCCCTATGAGCAATAGCAGTTCTAAACACTTTCAATTTGAATTCCTCAACTATTACGAAGAAGCTGACTCCAGCTACAATCCATACCGTGATAAATTCTTCACTAGCTCTAGCTCAAACAATACTATGGCAGAAGATGAGGATGACCCTGACACTTTCTTATTTTAATTTGAGGTAGTCTGTAGGTCCTTTGGTTATACCACTAATGCACAAAAATTGAGACTCTTTCCTTCTACATTAGATTATTTATTGACTCAGATGGTTTGTGAGTCTAGAAGGAAACAGTGTCTTCACATGGGACCAAATGAAACAATCCTTCCTGGAAAAATACAAGGATTACTGTAAAGCAAAAGACACAAGAGATGAAATTTTCAGGATGCAACAGGGAGAAAAAGAATCCCTAGAAGACTATGCACAACGATTTCAGCTCAGTTATAAACAGGTTAGTCATTGTACCCTGGATCAGGAATCATTGAAACTGGTATGTCTTAGAGGAATCAAGGAGGAATACCTTGAATTCTTGAACCTATTAGGTGATGGGGATATATTCTAGAAAACCTATGATCAAATCCTGCAAATCTTCAAGAACTATTCTAGATACAGGAAAGGTAAAAATGGAATACGGGATACACATACTTTAGCAGGAGGATCATCCTTTTCAGGGACAAGCCTCACAAAGTATGACCTAGGAAAACTTCTAGATGATATTAAAACATACATCCTTCAGTCCTTAGCTATGCAGTTAGATGCACTCCAAATAAAAAATAAACAAGATGAGATCAAGCAAGCACTAGCAGTATTTTTCCCACAATGTAGAAATAAACATGAAAAGGGACAATTCCCATTAAATGCAATAGAGATCTGTGGGCTCTACATCGATGATCATACCACTGATAAATGCCCTTTTATACCATCATGAAAAGCTACCATATAGGATCCCATATCAAAAGGTACTATGGAACAACTTTGTTTTTTAATCAGAGAAGGAACAATTTTGCTAGGCCCTTCCAGCCCAACAACCAAGCATATTTTAATCAAGGGAGTAATTAACGGAATTGGAACCCTTTGGTGCCAACTACATGGCCACCACAAGTAGCTCCAAGCCAATGGCAGCAAAACCAAACACCGTATCAACATCCATATTACACCCAGCCTTATTCTCCATACCTCGCACATTTTTCTCAACCACAAATGAATTATGGAAATCCATATCTATATTCACCAAATTGGAGGGCTCCATTGCAACAACCACTCATAATTCCGCCTCCATAGAACCAACCACCCCCCAGAACACCTCCAATCCTTTCCTATGATGAAACTACAATAATTAATTAATGAAAACTCACGAAATAGGATAAATAACAAAACTCAGAATCACTATTATATTGATCGCAGGCCACTTCGAGGGGGAAACCTCCTTTGCACAAGCTCAATACAAATAAATTCACGGTGCCTTCAATGACCTCAACACACACTCATATACTAAGTCTATTCCCAATACTATGAGTCAAAACCATGGGACATATAATACTACGAGACGAATTACAAAGCATATGCGTCCAATACTATGGGTCAATACCATGGGCTAATATAAACCATGGATCAACAAATACTACGGGACGACTTACAAAGCATATGCATCCAACAACAATATACTAACAAAGTAAAGAGAAGGGTTGACACAGGTTCCTAACATCCCCTCTCCCTTAGAAAAAGCTTTGTCCTCAAAGCTTTGGTTGGAGAAATTGATGCAGAATCTAAATGAGTGGTTCCCTGGTAGCATCCTCGGGTTGCATTTCGGGCCACTAACGCCTTTGGAGTTTTAGGGAGGATTGCTTGGAATGCTATAGACGAAGAAGAACCATATCAATTGCGTGAAAAGTGCGCTTAGAATGGTGCTGATCGGCTTGTTGTTGCAGTCGAATTCTGGCCATGTGAAGATTGTCCTGCAGAATGAGAAGAATCTGATCGCGATTTCGAAGAACCGAGTCAATTACCTGAACTGGGGAGCTGCTAAGGGTGTACAGAAGAAGAACTGGCAGTGTCTGTCCATAGACTGCTTCATATGGTGTCCTTGTAGATGTGGTATTGTACCACCAAAGCACTTCTAAGAAATCCATAGAAATAGTTGGCCAAATCTGTGTAGGGATGGGCAAGGGTTTGAGCAGTTCCGAAAGGAGTGTCGTTTCACCCTTGTTGACCTGGAAAGTATCACAGTCAACCACCATCTATTGAATTGTCATTTTCATTCCCTGCCAAAAGAAGTTACATTGTTCCCGGTCATACATTTTGAAGAACCCAGAGTGCCATGCTGATGAAGAAGCATGGAGTTCATAGAAGAGATAGCCCTGTTGAACATATTGCAACCAATTTGGAACAAGCAGAGAAATAGCTGTAAGAGAAACCGGGTCATCAATCGTGCGAGAAGGAGCATCTGCCACCATATTGTCCTTACCCTTATTGTAAGTGATCGCATAGGGATAACCCATGAGTTGGATAACCCATTTCAAGTGTGTTTGGGAGGAGACCCATTGTTCCAGGAAATTTTCCAGACCCTGGAGATCAGTCTTGATGCAGAAATAATTCCCTAATAGGTATGGCTGCCACTTTTGTATTGCATGCAAAATAGCCATCATTTCCTGCTGAGAGGTAGATGTGGCTAAATTCTTACCGGAAAGGTCTCTTGAAGGTAGCAAGCTCATTGGTTCAGCAAAGACACCTGCATATCTATCCAAGGAAGTAGTGGAGACTGTTGCTGGGTGCATCTGAATGGAATGGAGCTGAGCGATGACACCATGTGAATTCTTCTTAAAGATTTTTTCCAAGCGATGTGAACTAATGATGTAGAGAGACCCTGGTTGTAATCCCATAAATTTGTGTTGTGCCCCATTGACTGAAAACTGCATCCAAAGTTCAGCAAAATCCCATAAGATGGGGCCAAGTGTGCATAACCATTGAACGCCCAAAACCACATCACATCCGCCTAAGGACAAGGAAAACATGCCAGAGTGCAGGTTATAATCTTCCATAGAGATACACAGATTCTGGCACTTCCCCTTGCAAGATAAGGTGCCGCCATTGGCAACCATGACTTCAAAGTGGGAGCAAGGATGGACAAAACAATCAGTTTGTTTGGCAATCCAAGGGTCAATGAAGTTATGAGTGCTACTAGAATCAATGAGTATGGGAAGAGGGAGCTTCTTGAAGTATTCCTTGATCCACATTATTTGTGGGGTGGTGACACCGGTTACAGCATGGAGAAAGATCTCGCGTGGGTCGTCCTGAGATGGGGTGTCAACAGGCGGGTGCTGAATGTCAACCTGATCATATACTATATCTGGAGCTTCTTCACCAAGTTCAGAGGCAGGCGAAAAATCCACATCCAAGAGATAGAGCTTTTGTTGAACACATCTATGTCCCCGAGTGAATTTCTCATCACAATTATAACAAATCCCTTTTTCTCAACGTGCCTGCATCTCTGTTTCAGACAAATGCTTGATAGGAGTTGGTCGAGGAGCAGGCATGATGGGAGGTCATTGGGAACCCATATTTCTGAAGGGAACATAGGTGGGTTTGGAGCGTTGTTGAGCTAGGATCTTGTCCTCGGCCAGCTTAGCCAACCCTAGGACTTCCATCATTGTGTTGGGACATAACATTTTGACCTCTGGGCGGATTTCATCCTTGAGATCACTGATAAAACAACCCCTATAGAATTCATTAGACAGTCCTTCTGTGTAATTGGCTAGTTTCTCAAATTCCGTCTGATACTCTCTCACTGTGCCAGTTTGGTGAAGTTTAGTGAGTGCTCCTATGAAGTCGTCAAAAGCACTAGGACCAAATTGTGGCAAAAGAAGTTGGCAAAAATCTGTCCAGTTTGGCTCGGGATGAGCTTTGATGTACCAATGGTACCATTGAAGGGCTTCCCGTTCCAAATGAAACGATGCAAGTGGAACTTTCTGGACATAAAAAGTATTATGCAGACTAAAATATTTTTCTACTCGGTATATCCATCCAGTCGGATCAGTACCATTGAAGCAAGGAAAATCAAGCTTCGGCCCATGAAAATTGCTGGAAGAAGAGATCCCGGTGGCTGCAAAAGATTCTGGCTGTCGGTTATTGTTCATGGCTGAATGCTAAAGATGGAGGTGAGAAATTTTTCATCCAGATGTTGGAGTTTGGTTTGGATGGCTGCAAGTGCTTCCTCCATGGTTTTTGCTTCTGCGCGGGTGACAACCACAGCCAGGAGTTTTTTTTTGGGGGGGGGAAAGGATAGAAAAACACAAACAAAAGCTTATTTAGTAAAGGAAAATTTGGATTTGGGAAAAACTCGGATTGGTAATTGGGGTTTGACTAGGATTTGGACACTTTCTGATGGACAGGGAGGCAAAAAATGGGGATTTCAGAACCGAGGTGAAAGAATGAGAAAATTTGGTAGAGAGGGACAAAGAAGCAGAATTAGGAAAGGAACACAGTGGCAAAATTTGAAGGCGTTTGGGTGAAAATTGAAGGAGTTATGGAAAACCCTAAAAATCGACAAATATGGGATTTCTGGTCTTGGTAAGTGGAATTTGGGATAGGGTCTTTAGGAATGAAATATGCAGAATGGGATTGCAGGGATGTTAGTGAAGTTTCAGGGAAAACAGAGTTGAAACAAGGGAGATATGGCCGAAAAATAGAAATTTATAACTTTTTTTTCCCCTAGAAATGGATCGGCAATGGCGACGCGAAAGGGATCCGCAATAGATGGATCTACAACGGCGCAGAAGGGATCGAAAACGACTGGATCTGAAACGACGACTGGATCTGGAACGACTTTCGGAATAGATATGAAATGGTTGGATCTGTAGCAGAAGTGATCGGCAACAATTCAGCTGAAAATAGATATGGACCCCAGGTATGTGCGGCTTCCTATCGGTTCAGGGGATCCACTCGGCCACCAATGTTGTCTGACAGCTTGAGTATTGGGGCAGTGCCCCTCACTCCACGGTTAAGGTAAAACTGATAACCGCTTTGCCACAAATGACAGCTCTTGGTTTACCTCATGGGTGGGAACTAGTCAATCAGGTAAGGGTCGTTGCCCTTTTCGCTAGCAGGTCCTCTCAATGGGCCAGCTACTTTGGGGTTCCTATGGTACTCCTCACAATGAGTTTTAGGGCTTATTCCTAAGTACTTCCCACAGTTAAGCGGATAGGGATTATTCCCAGATCTGAACTTGCAACAGATGCGAAAAAAAATTTGGCAGAAATTCCACCCAACGAGCCCAAGAAAGTGCTCTGATACCAGATGTGTTGAACCTACAATAATTAATTAATGAAAACACACGAAATAGCATAAATAACAGAACTCATAATCACTTTTATATTGATCGCAGGCCACTTCGAGGGGGCAAACTCCTTTGAGCAAGCTCAATACAAATAACTTCACGATGCCTTCAATGACCTCAACACACACTTATACACTAAGTCTATGCCCAATACTATGAGTCAAAACCATGGGACATATAATACTACGGGACGACTTACAAAGCATATGCGTCCAATACTATGGTTCAATACCATGGGCTAATATAAACTATGGATCAACAAATACTACGGGACGACTTACAAAGCATATGCGTCCAACAACAATATACTAACAAACTAAAGAGAAAGGTTGACAAGGGTTCCTAACATTTCCCAACCGGTTCCAAACACAAATAACAATAGAACAGGGCAACAACTATGAAATTCAAACACAACAGATCTATGGAACAAGAGAAACCATTACAAGAGATGCATGTAGATGAATATGTCAAAACTGTGCAAAAGATTTGCAGCAGTACTCTATTGAACTCAAAAGTAGAATGCAATACAATACAGTAACAATGACTGAATAATTTGAATTAACCAAACAGGTCATTCGAATAGCCTGCATGGTGTAGTTGGTATGCACTAGGAGTCCTCATCATCAATCAGTGGTAGTGTCATCAATGCACAAGTAACGGTCAACCAGGTGTCAAACCGAGTCTAGCTGAATGTAGGTAGGTGTAACTGATGCATGGAGCACTAATGTAGTGAAGGAGAATCCAAGGAGGGCGCATGAGGAACTGTCTGGAGTCAGAATAGTCAAACTAGTCTCTCTGGATGTCCATCAGAGTGTTTCAGTTAGTTAACTAGTCAATCTGTCCTCAAATCAAGGAACAAATTTACAAATCAAGCAACTAACTGAGTGTGTCACTGGTGGTAGGTAAGAGAGGGTGCACTTGGTCATAGGAGATGAAAACAAGGCGCATGATGGACTAGGAGGGCTAGAACTGAACAAAAATAATCTCTCGGGGCTAGTAAACTAGAGACTAGGTGCTGGGAGACACCATACTGATGACTCGGATGCATGCAAACATAAATATTATGGTGAGAATATCCTAACACCCCCCCAAAAGCTATACTATGAGGTAAAAAATAAAATATAGGGCCCTGGTAACTGAGACTGAAGGTCACCCCAATATAGAAAATAATCCAAAATGCTAGAAAACAATCTAAGTGAGGAAAGAGGGAAAACCAAGTGGGAAGAAAGCCCCCCCTCAAGCTGAACACTGAAGGATTTAATCTATATCCACCATAGTAGAACTCACCCCCAACAGTGAACGAAGGTAAGAGAACTTCTTCTTAGTGAAGCTCTTGGTGAAGATGTCTGCAATTTGCTCTTCTATAGGGAAATATTGCAGTACAATGGTTCTGTCATGCACAAGCTCTCGGATGTAGTGCATGTGGATCTCGATATGATTGGTCCTCTGTCTCTGAACTAGATCCATCGAGATCTTGATAGCACTCTGATTGTCACAAAAAATGACAGTAGAAGTGGTGCTACCAATATCAAACTCTGCTAGAATACCCTGCAACCAAACTGCATGAATGCAAGCTTTGACCGCTCCTCGATACTCTGCCTCTGCTAAAGATAAGGTAATAAAATCCTGATTTTTGCTTGACCAGCAAATAGGCCCTGTGCCAATCATGAAAACATATCCAGAAGTGGACTTCTGATCAATGTTATCAGCCGCCCAATCTGAATCAGTGAACCCCACTAAATCTAGCTCGGAATCTGCAACATAGTGTATGCCAAAGTGTCTAGTACCCTACACATAGTGCAAGATTCTTTTGGCTACCCTCCAATGAAGCTCATGGGGTTTTTGCATATATCTTGACAAGACACTCATGGCATAAGAAATATCAGGCCTAGAATGTGTCAAGTATATAATACTTCCAATCATTTGTCGAATCCACCAATGGTGTGGAATCACCATCCTCAAGTCTTATTCCCGAGAGAAATGAGAATGGTGCTGCTTTACAATCTGACATATTAAATAATCATAACATGATGCATCTACTAATATGATTCTTAAGGTAAGGAATTACTTGATTTGCTTTAAATTTTATTTATGTGTTTGAAAAGCTTTAAGAGAAACATAATTCTATCATTAATGAAGAGAACCCAATATTAGGTTACTTCACTCCAATATCCATTATAACAAAGTTGAATCCATATAATCTTCAAAGAATAAATATTTATTATTTACTCATATATACCTTAAGGTAGAATGGATGTGTATATAAATACATATACCATCAATCACAATATAATAAATATAGAATATTGATTTATATATGACTACTAGTACAACATAAATTATTATACACCATAACATCATGATAATATACTTTAGACATATTACAAGTCTTCCTCCCTTAACAAATGTTTTGCTTTCAAAGTATAGGTAGAAAAATACTTTTTTGAATACAATGATCCATCTTCCTATGAGTCCTCCTATTTGATAAGGTTAGGACATGAGGTAGTAAAATGTTAAAATCTTTGAACAATATTTTCGCATCAAGAAAGGATCAATCCATCCTAGGCGGATTCTTTCTCAAACTCTTTGATGATAAGATTTTGGATTCGATCTTTCTTATTGTTGATTTCAAGTTGTATGGATTTTTGGATGCTTCAATATGTAAGGACAACATTGACTATGGATAGGTACCTTTTGATATTGATATGTTGATTATTGCATGCCACAAGTTTTGTAATACCCCAGTTTGATCCCATAATGTAAATTTGTAAATATTTATGTAAAAGGCTAAAAGCCAGAAACAAATGGTCGGGATGACCAAGACTGTAAATATGCATATTTTTATATTAATATAAAATTTCTAAATGGTTGCATGGAAAGAAGGACTAAGAAGAGATGCACAGGGGCTTCACTAGAAGGCAATATAATATCACGTTCATTCATATTGCGGTATTAAATATTCATGAAAACCTAAAAATTATATTTCTTATATATTAAGGGGCAAAGGGTTTTTTTATTTAATGTACCAATACAAAAATACTTTGGTGTCTTTTTTATATGGGCGGGCTGACAAATATTCGCCAAATGGAGATGGCAGGATCACGGTCGGATGAGAAATCAGGTTGAGGCAAGGCTCGGGATTACCAGTACGTAGAAAAATTGTGTCTTGAGGCATGCTTGAGGCCATGGGTTTCGTGGTGAAGTGGGTTTCCAGTCGATCATATTCGAGAGACAGTGGTCATTGACAACAAATTGTTACCAATAACACTCAGCCAATTGTTACCAATAGCCTTGGGAGGCTCTAAGCCTCAAGGGCCTGTTATAGGCCCTTGATAGGCCTTGAGGGCTTGAATACCCAACCCCTCATGCCTATTATAGGCCTTAGGAGGTTTATTCAGCCTCCTAGAGCTTGTTACAGGCCCTGGGGGCTTGGATACCTATCCCACAATAGGCTTAGTCAGCGATTGGAGAACTGCAACATGCAATCTAAATGTTGTACTATGTGCATTGGCTCTAGTGACATACAAGAAGTGATCTCCTATCTCTTCATTAGACCATTAGATGTTGCAAAACATAATGATATGTGGTTGAGTAATTTCATTGTAGGTGAAGTAATGTGCATCCACAATATACATCGAAAGAAGCAAGGTGCATTGTAGAATGCATGTGGGGTCATAAGAGGGGTATCATATCAATATACTAGGTAGAAATATAAAGGGGTATAAAAGATGTAAATGAAAAAATTGATACATACAATATCTAGTGAAAATAGGGGTTTTTTTAAATTGGGAAGGCATATTGGGAGGGGGTTAAAAAAAACGAATTTGAAGGTATTTTCCAATATTTAGTGAAATTAGGGGTATTGTTTCATATGCCATGAACGAACGTGCTATGATAGAGGTTAATTGAGTGAAGCCCCCGTGAAGAGATGGGGGGCTACGAATCCATAAATGGGCAAGTAATGGAGGGCTTCAACTTATATCCTTAGCTTTAGTCATTTACACCAAGTTATTAAACCATGATTAAGATCCCTACTTTGATTAAGCTTTACTTAATTATACTAATCTAAGATTAGGGGGGGTGTTTCCATGTGGTGCGACCACATGGAAATATGAAATATGAGTATTAAAGGGAGTTTTCAAGCTAGAAAGGGGTTCGGTTCCTCATTATTCCTCCACCGTTTTGAATTTCACTCCTTAGCCATCACCATTGGAAGCCATAGCTTAATACTGTAACAAAGAATGACTATTCCATGGTTGAACATGAAATTTGCATGCCATTAAACTAGGTAGACTTGTGTGAGAGAAACATGGCCTGCAGCTGGTTCCCTAGAGTGCCAATTCAAAGACTTCCTGTCCAGCCTATGCTGGAGCGCTAGAAGGGAACTGGAGGCCACCCAAGGGACTGTTAACTCATTGAAGGGATATTTTTCTTGGCATTGTGAAGGTTGATGGGGAAGGAGAATTGAGGATTCAGGCAGCTGTGGAGGGGGTTTAGGTACTAGTGGGTTTCCCGAGAGATTCAGTTGGGTAGAGTGGGATTGAGGGAAATCTTTTCCCTCATGTATTGATAGCCTCAACTCAGGGGTGTCCTGTCAAATTAATAGTTGGATTGACAGTGCCTATGGTTGGGAGTAACATCCTTCACATGCAACCAATTCAAAAACATTTGATTTAAAAGATAAGTCTCTAACTATTATGAACGCCATGATTAATTATGTTTTTGAATATTATTTATTTATTGTTCTTATGAATGTCTAAATATATGGACTGCATGGCATGGAATGTGTGATTATGTTTGAATTTCCTGCAAATTATGAAGTATGCATGAGATTATTTGGGTCACCATTTTGTTTATTTCCATTGTTAAAATGAATGAAATTGATTAAAAATGAAATTGGGCAGATATGGAAATTGAGTACCTCATGGTCTCACTGATTAAAAGAGGCAACTGGGTACATTACAAATTGGTATTAGAGCCCAGGATTTCCATTGAAAAGAGATATAGATTTCTCTATTGATTTGATGCTTGGAGCTGCCCCAATTTCTAAAATTCCATATAGAATGAGTACACCTGAGTTAAAAGAGCTACATATGCAGCTAGAAGAATTGTTGAAGAATGGGTATCTATGCCCAAGTTGGGAAGCACTAGTGCTATTTGTAAAGAAAAGAATGGAACTCTGAGGTTGTGTATTGACTTTAGACAGTTGAACAAAGTCACTGTGATGAATAGATATCCTCTCCCTAGAATTGATGACTTATTTGATTAGCTCAGATGAGCAAAGATTTTCTCAAAGATAGATTTGATATTTGGTTACCATTAGGTGTGGAAAAAATATGAAGACAGTATCAAGACAACCTTCAGGACCAGATATGGTCATTATGATTTTGTGGTGGTCCCATTTGGGTTAACAAATGCACCAACTACATTCATGTGTTTAATGAATGGAATATTTAGGAACTATTTGGATAAGTTTTTCATTGTATTTATGGATGACATTCTTATCTATTCCAAACCAGAAGAAGAGCGTGAAGAAAACTTGAGATTGGTATTGTAAGTGTTAAAAGAACATCAACTCTATGCCAATATGAGTAAACGTTCTTTCTATTAGAGGCAAATTCATTACCTAGGACATAACATCTATGAAGAAGGAATGACATTGGATCTAGAGAAGATATAAGCTATTATAGGATGGCCTACACCCAGAAAATGTATCAGAAGTAAGGTCATTCATGGGATTAGCTAGATACTAAAAGAGATTTATAGAATGATTCTCCAAAGTGGCATATCCAATCACTTTATCGTAGAAGAAAGGAATTAAGTTCCAGTGGACACCACGATGTGAAGAAATTTCCTAGCAGTTGAAGAGATTACTCACTAGTACACCAATCCTCAAGATTGTTGATCCAAATGAACATTTTGTAATGTGTACAAATGCTTGTGAAGAGGGAATTGGTGGAGTCCTTATGCAAAATGGACATGTGATTTGTTATGAATCAAGAAAACTTAAATAGCATGATAAAAAGTATGTCACACATGACTTGGAACACGTTGCTATTGTGCATGCATTAAAAATGTGGAGACGTTATCTTATGGGAAAGAAATTTGAGTTGAGAACAAATCATAGTGGGCTGAAATATTTATCTGAGAAGCAAAATCTGAATGCAAGACAAACAAGACAGCTAGAATTTATGTGTGAGATTGATTTTGGTATCAAACATATTAAGGGAAATGAGAACAAGTTTGTCGATGCACTCAGTAGAAGAGTTCATGCTATGCACATTTCAGCCATTAGTATGTGTAAATCACATTTAAAATTGTAGTGCCCCGAGACTTCTGTAGACATTGAGGGCACCTGTTGAGTGACCCGACCAACTGAAACTTTAATAAAATAACTTTTTAATCTTATTTTGAGTATGTATATCGGAACAGTGGATGTAAATGAATGACTAAACATGTTTAACGATTAACTATGTTTATGAATGATACTTAACGACTAGCTAAACGACAATTATATGATGAGAACGAAGAAAGTTTACCGACGAAATGCATATTTAATTTGATGAATGAGTAATTTTTGAATGAATTTTAAATGTTTAACAAAGTAGCATATTTATGAATAAAATGATGATTATTGAGGACAATACTACTAATAAATTGTTTGTGAGAAATGTGTGTAGCGACAGGTGAAACGGTTCACCAACGGACACACAAAGGAATAAGAAGGGTCATAAAGTATGGGTAAATCACACACAGGGAGAGAGACGACGATGTCGACTTCCGACGAAATACCACGCATGGGAAGATAAGCACTGATCCGCTTGCTCAAGAGGAGTGCGTGAGGGCGTACGAGGTGGGCCACGATGGAGCTGGTCACGTACGAGTTGGGGGGCGTGCAATGAGAACAGACTCACTCCTTAGTGTCATTAGTCCCTAATAGCGTGTAGATGGAGTATGGATGGTAATGATTCCTGAAATCCCTACATGAAGTTCCCGCAAGTCAAAACGGAAGGATGATGGCAGAAGGGCCCGACGGTGTGGTACCCTATCGAGAACGGAAAGAATGGATGCAAGAACCCAATAATGCGGTACCTTGCCGAGGAATGGAAACCACGGATGACTGGATCCGACGGAGTGGTGCCATGTCGGGGAATTGAAATTAAGGAATGGGGAATCCCAACGGCGCGGCAACAGTATCCTAGTGAATTTGATTGTTAAACTTAACTGCATAAAAACTTATAAGATTACCCCTAGATCATTACTTAGGAAATGCATAAGAGTATTTTAGGCATTTGCACATGAGTTATTATTTTGAGCATTTAAAATAATATAAACCATTATTTAGGAGCAAATTAGAATCCTAAGCTTGGACACCTAGTCAACAAAAATCTAGGAGGTAATTAAATTATCTGGGGGACAGACTCGAGCAAACTTAGGGATGTTGGTACATCTCCTAGAGAAACTGACACTTGGATGGGTGAGTTGTTTTAATTAAATAATTAATTATGCATAAAGCAACATGTGTTGCGTGAGTTTTTCCTTTATAAGGAAGGCTTGGGGAATGGGTAAAGGACCCAGAATCTGGATGATTGTCGTAATTCTTGAATTGCCTCAAGACTTGCAGCTATTTAGGGTTTGGTGAGAAATCCTGGTGGGGGGGAATCCCAAGCTGGGTTTCTTGAAATTTGTGTGTGAACTCTACGACCCGATTAGCTCGGGGGTCCGGAAGGAAGGAGAGTACTTCCGGAGTGGTAGGGTGGTTTACCGAGGTGTCCGCCGGTGAGTGGTCGAGGTCTTCAGCGGTAGCACAACAAGGATCATCTTCAGCACTACTCAAACTTCTCCAAGCGACCACCACAGAGGTAACCCTTGTGTTTTGTATGCTTATTTCATGTTGGAAGAGTTTTTGTGGATTAATAATTCTATGCCCAGTTTATGTTAGAATTGTAAATCTGTGGATTCTAACCTCACGTATGGCTCGGATATGCTTGTTGTAGATGGATTCACTTAAATTAAATTCTGTGTTATGACAGTAAGAAAGATAGAATGCAGAAAAGATCTAATGCTCAGAAAAACTTAATTCTGTTTATTAATATTTTAGCTTTATAAATATCCCTCGCAGTGAATTAGTATTTACGAAACTATACCCTCTGCTTTCAGTGTTTGAAATGAATCGAACAGTATGGATCGAGATAATTTGAGAATGAAATAATGTTGAGTTATTTTATATATGTTACTGTATCTTACTTTGATGTAATAATCTGTACTTAATAGATCAAATCTGTATTTCTATTACAGAGATCGATCTAAAATTTCTGATCGGTCCTCTACCCATAGAATCTATTTAATTACAGTGCTCTATCTTGAGGGGCAGGCCGCTTTCTGAATACTGATCTCTTGTGTTGAATTCCAATACTCAGATCTACTTCCTGCTTGAATTTCAGAGATCGATTTTAAATATAGATCGAATCTCTGTCTATTGTTTCAAAAATTGATTTTTATTTGTAGATTGTATCACGGTTGAACGTCTTCAGAGATCGATTTTAATTATAGATCGTATCTCTATCTATTGTTTCAGAAATCGATTTTTATTTGTAAATTGTATCAAGGTTAAACGTCTTCAGAGATCGATTTTAATTATAGATCGTATCTCTGTCTATTGTTTCAGAAATCGATTTTTATTTGTAAATTGTATCACGGTTAAACGTCTTCAGAGATCGATTTTAATTATAGATCATATCTCTGTCTATTGTTTGAGAAATCGATATTTATTTGTAAATTGTATCACGGTTAAATGTCTTCAGAGATCGATCTTAAACTATAGATTGTATCTCTGTTAATTGTTTCAGAAATTGATATTTTTTTTTTTGAAGGTTGCATCACGGTTAAATGTCTCAGAGATCGATTTTAATTTTAGATCGTGTCTCTCTCAATCGTTTCAGAAATCAACCTTTAATTATAGATTGCATCACGGATTAAATGCTATCAGAATCGATTTTAAATCATAGAACATATTACTGTCGAAAGGTTCCAGAAGCCGACTACATTTTCAAATAGTGTTAAATGCTATAGTTTCAGAGGTCGATTTATTTGTGAATCATGTTAATGCTAATTAGTTTCAGAAGTCAATGTTATGTTTAGATCGTCTCCCCGTCATTCTTGGAATCCTCCTTTTTGTGCGCTAATAAGAAGATATCAACTCTGTAGCATCACCCTTGCTAATACCCCGTCCTGTGACAGATATACACGTTGTGTACCAAGTCTTACTCCTAACAACTGTTGCCGAATTTTGATCACAGTGTTTAAACCCAGTCGCAGTATAAAACTACACGTTACTCCATCTTGAACCCGACCTACAAGTTCTGCACAAGCTAAGCAAACCCTTAAACCCACGATTACCCAGCCATGAGATCGAACGAACACTTGCCATCTCGACAGAGGAAGGGCCAGCGAATTACGGTTGCATCATTCTTAAACAAATAAAGTAATTAAAATATATAAATGATTCGTTTGGGAATTATTGAATTTCTTAAAGGATTTCTATATGCTTATTTATGTATTGCCCCATGTATAGAAAGAGGATATACCAATACTTAAAATATTTACGGTTGCATCATTCTTAAACAAATAAAGTAATTAAAATATATAAATGATTCGTTTGGGAATTATTGAATTTCTTAAAGGATTTCTATATGCTTATTTATGTATTGCCCCATGTATAGAAAGAGGATATACCAATACTTTAAAATATTTGTGATGACCTTTTGAAACCCTATCTTCAAATAAGCATAAGGTAGAATAACATGTTTGCAAAACAAATCAACGTGGAATTTGTATAATAGCTTTTAAAAATTTTATTATGTTTAGAAATCATTTAATACTCCTTATGCTATAAGAGCTTGAATCCTATTATTTAGATCCTTTATGATTATGAATATTTATGGAAGGAGTAGTCATTTGGTTTCATGTAGATGAGTAGTATTTGGCTGCATTCAAATTATATTCTTTCACAAGGTACATAAAGATAGAAACTTATGATTTAGACGCTAACTAAGTCACTAAATTATAGCTTGTTTCTAATGAATGGAATTGTGACCCAGATCACTTAATAATTGAGTTTTAGTCTATCACTTGAAAATTTTACGGAAGCTAGATTAAAAATAAAAATAAAAAATTTAGTTGCTTATTTTATCGAATCCTACAAAAATCCATAATTCTTGAAGCTGTCATAATAGATGTACATTACCTTCAAGTAAAACAAGAATTATAGTAGGAAAATATACAACGAAAATATGAAGGTTACAGGTTGGAAGACAATGGAATTCTTACATACAAAACTAGAATTTATGTTCCTAATTCAACAGAATTAAGGAAATCGGTGATGGATGAGATGCATAATGTACCATATGCAGGGCATCTTGGATACCAAAAGACAATTGCAACAATAAGAAGTCAATATTTTTGGCCCAAAATCAAGAAATATATTGTTGATTATATAGAAAGGTGCATTAAATGTCACAAAGTAAAAGTTGAGAATAGACATCCAGTAGGATTGCTTCAACCATTGCCAATACCTAAATGGTAATGGGATGAGGCGACCATTGATTTCATCACTAAAGTGCTCATGACAAGAAAGCAACATGATTCCATTAAGGTGGTGGTGCATAAATTAACCAAAGAT